>JWZT01001778.1:99832-114514 GCA_000827895.1 Thelohanellus kitauei | reverse complement strand
TATATATATATATATCTATATGGGATCAGATGATCAAGGTGAACATATAGTAAAACTAAACTGAAAAAATAATATAGTTTCTGTTTAGAACAACGTGATTAGTTCGGTTTCGTTGCGGATAAACTATACACCCTCCCTCATGGTCTGGCATGTTGGTTCCATGATAAAGGTAGCGCTGAATTGGAAACACACATCCTGACTTTGTCGAGCTCTATCCAAGCCTGAATTCGACTGTATGTGTCCCAACAGTCATGCCGTTTATATGAGTAAAACTGATAAAATTGTTTAACCTAAAAACGCTAATTTAATTAATATGTCTGAATACAACAGTAAAAGTAATAATTTGTACTATCAGTGAATGAATATAAATGAATTTTTTATACATTAAAGAAACCATCAATAACCATAATTTTAATATCACACTTTTGTAATATAATTTGGAAAGATAGAGTCATCATACATTCGATGAGATTCGAACTTTTTATGGATAAAGAAACATAAAATTAAAATACTATTACCAAGTCATTCTTTTGATACAGCGTGACATGAACTGACAAAATAGAAAGGTTTGCCAAGCCTATTTGGCTATATTTACCAACTATTATTCCTTTCCAACATGTCTTTATTCATGCCGTTAACAAAAAATGCCCTAGTGCTTTGTAAAGTAGCTTATATAATGATAAAAACAAACAGGGAATTTTTGTCGAAAAACTAATTTTTAACTCAGGTATCTGTCTCTAGCAATGTTTAAAAACTTTTTTACTTGTTATACGACTGTAATAAAAATAACATAGTTTCAGTGATCACAATAATCCATTACAAACGTACTATCGTGGAGATGAATATCAATTCAGCAACCTTATCTATAGCAATGAATCTGAGACATATGACGGAAATATAAAACTTCAAAAAACTATAGCGCAGTTGTCATAGAAAAGAACGATTTGATTAGAATGAAAGATTTCGAGTATTCTATCATTCTATACATATATGTAACACAACACTCTTAATGCATTCGTATTGACGATATATTTAATAAAATACATGATTTTTCTCATTCCAAAAAATGAAAAGTGGAATCTAGGTCACTGAGGAATAAGAAAATATACCAGAAACACTTTCCTCTAGGACAAGCGATTGAATAGATGGCAGAATGCTTATTTTTGGAATCAGAAATTAAAATTTTAAGAAAAAACAATTTTATCAATTGCGTTGAATCAAATATTACATAATAGTTTAAAAATATGGAATCTGAACAATACATATTAGGTCTATTCATCACACTTTGGTAAAAATAGGATTTTTCCACAATATTGAGCAAAAATAGGCTTAACGCTCGTATCCATTTTTATCACGCCAAATTCTAACCTATCACAGACACTACAGCTATTACTATTTACATCAACCAAAAATCAACGTTATAAATTTTTCAAAAAAAATTGCAAACTCAGACCTTCAAGACACAATTAGACCGTGTGTGCTGTAGCGCATGTAATTATTAACTCACTACTACATTCGTCAAGCTCTATTTTTTCGTGGTTGTTTCGACTGAGCGTTTATTTCCAGGCTGTTTTTTATACTTTCAGATCACTAAAGTTATATCAGTGTAGCGATTTCAGGAACGACGTTTGTTCGATGATTAGTAACTTGCTCAAAATTTGTTGAGGTATGCTCCGGTTCTTGATCAGCAACAGGATTTAGGTTTGTGTAAGATATTGGTTTCGATTTCTCTATTAGTTTTGTTTTCTATATTTGAATTGTCTTCTTTTTTCATCATAAGAGTTTCGATCACGTCTCCCTCCAAGTTGGTGAGTGTGCATCCATTTTATTAGTTCATCAGCATAACTCATTTAGATTGTCTCCTGATGTTTCGACATGCGTTCCTGATAATATCTTTATTGGCTCTCATCTTTTACCGAGTCTTTATCTCCCTATTCGAATTCTCTATATTGTATATATTTTTGTGGTAAAACTCGTGTTTAATGCTGGCAGACACAAGATTTGTTGTAACGCTGTGACGAATATTATCTAGCAATGTGTTTGGATTTGGACGGAACATTACCTAGGCTGTGCTCCTTCCAGACGAAAAATGAAGATTAATTCGATATCAGAATAAAATTATCGATAAAACTTTATGGCTAATAGAAATGTTACTTGGTTTGTGGTATTGCTTTTAAGAGTTGCATAATTCTCTGTACCTGTCTGATTGTTTTTGGATGATAATGTGTATATTTGAAAAGCTGAACACCGTTGTTTATAAGGAATTCGACAAAATCATGACGTAAATTGTGGTCCATTGTCCGATACTACTATTTTTGGAACTCCCAATCTACTTAATGTGTCTCTCGAATGTTAAATGATATAGCGGTTATGATGCCTGTTTCATTGAGTACACCTCACACCATTTAGAGTGGGAATCTAGTGTAACCAACAAATAAGTTGCGTCCATGGGATCCGCAATGTAAATATTGGTCCTATTCAATGCTGCATGTGTTGTATTGCACGAGTAAAGAAGGGCTTCACATTTTATATTTCTCCACGACTTACAAGAATAGCATTTCAACAAGTATCATTCTTTGTCACACGCCATGCCTAGCCACCATACATGAGATTGAACTCAAGATATCATCGCTCTAAATTCAGGATCATCTGAATGGAAATACTATGAAATCTAGTTCGTTAGAGTTGCAGGAATGATACGTCGGTCTTCCCATACGAGAATATCTACCACGATGGAAATGTCATTTCGCTTTTAGTAATACCTGTTTAATTCTGGATCGATGTTACCCTTATTGGTCAATCCATATCTAATGAATTTTTTAACCTGTTTAAAATATAATAATATATCGTATACTGCCGGAGAATAACTTTGCTTCGTTTAGTGTCCTTTCTAAACAAATCACTTCGTCTTGTTAAGCCGCAAACTAGTTTTTAATATCTAGCTTGCTCTGGAATATCATTATTTTGGGTTATTGTCAAGAATCAGCAAGAGAATTCGTTAATCATGACTTGAATTCAATATGAATTAAATAGCCAATTAGCATAAAATCCTTTCGAAAAAGCCGCGAAGAGATTTAACCCGGAATACTTTTGTTTTTTTCCAATATCCGTCCTACATGTCTATTGTTTGTAACTTATTTAAAGGGTCTGATCCACAAATATGAATGAAACTCCCTTATCTCGAAAATTATTGATAGGGCCTCTGTCGGTTGTTGATAAATTCTTTTCTACATCCTTATGTGTTCTAGATGCATACAATATTGGCATTTCAACATCGTTTGTCATTTGATGAAGAAGAACTGCATCAATTCTAAGATTGGATGCATCTGTTCGAAGAATACATGGTAAAGCTGGGTTGTCATGAATAAGAGAGTCATCTTCTGAATGCTTGTCATTTACTTTTTGAGAATAGATTCATGTAGATTCGTCTTAAGGAATTCAATGTTTTTCTTGGTGATTTTGTAGAGTTCTGAAAAGCGTGCATGTATTTTAAGAATGAACTTAGGGTATAATCTAATCGCTAGAAGGAATATTTTTAAATACTTGCAGTTCGTAGGGCTCTGACAGTTTATTAACGGCAATATCTTATCACGACACGGCTGAATACCAATATTTGTCCCGTCCATGATCCAAGTATTGGACCTCCTGCTGCATAAACATGCATTTATCTAATCTCGTGGTTACACTACTTGTTTGAAGCAGATTTAAAAATATTTCGAAATTCACAAAGTGTTCTTGATGTGTTTGTCCTCTTATAATAATATCATATAGATAGCATGCTAAACCCTTGAGCCCTGCAAATAAACGGGCAATATATCTTTGGAATATTGATGGGGCTGAGGTGATCCCAAAGGGTTTCTTTTGTATCTGAAAAATCTCTTATGTGTTGAAATTGTCAGATAATGCCTTGACGATTCCGATACCTTCATTTTTAGGTATCGGTCCTTAAGATCAATTACTGAGTTGAGTGTTCCGCCATAAAATTTGTTAACAATTTCTTCGAACCAAAGAATACAATGGGATCGAGCTTCAACACACTTATTTATTGACACTTTGAAATCGGCACAACTTCTGATGAACCCGTCGGGTTTTTTAACAGAAACAATCGGAGAACCCTATTTTTTTGATCTTTCACAGTATCCACTCTCTCAGTTATTGATGCGTTAAGTAATCTATCAAGTTCTTGTTCGATCTTATCTTTGATGAAAAATGGTACAGGTCAGGGCTTTTAAATAACTGGTTTTGAATTTTGCGATAAATGAATGATGGCTTCATATTTTTGAATGTTTCCTAATTTTTCAGAAAATAAATGATGATAGTTCTCTTTGACAGATTGAAGAGAGTTAATGCTGTAAATATTTGTCTGAGGTATCGGATAAGCTACTGATATGTTTAAAACGTGCATATAATCAAGATTCAGTAGTCGTACATCGTTACCTTAAACCACATAGAGCGGCAGTTCAAATTTATTTTTGTTATGTTCCGCTTTTTAAGTGTTCATTCCTATTGTTGGAATGTTAGATCACATGTACCCTCTAAGTGCTTGACAATGTCTGAACATAGGTGAACCAATTTTCTTCCATAAATGCTCATTCACACATGATACGGCGGCACCTAAGTCCACATTAATCTTGACAACTATCCCTATAATATGAAGTCTGATACATATTGATCCATTGTTACTAGAAGCAGGGAAACGTTTATTAATTGTAATAACAGTCAAATAATTGTCAAAATTATCTTTAATGTCTAGCTGTTTATTTTCCTGAGGGCTTCCCCTTCGACCATGCGTTACTTGTTTTTGTATTTAAGATTCCCCATTTTTTTCACATTGCCTCGCTTATGGCAGATAGATTAGAAATGGCCATATCTTCTGCAAAACAAGCATTCTACATTGGATGCTGTACAATCCGAATTCGATTTATATCGAGCAGTTCCAAACCTCAGACAATCAATTTTTCTGCTCAAAAAGATTGTTTTTTGTTCTCTTTTTGTGAGCGTTGTTTTGTCGGATTCCACTTTGAAAAATTTTGGAGTACTCTCATTCCGTTTGCCAGTGGTTGCGAGATATACTGCAAGTTTCACCACTTCAGCGAAGGACAACGAGATCTTGTCGCACAGTTTTACGAGCTCCTGTTGGTGTTGATCGTTTGCATACCCGATGACGAATATATCCCTAACTCGTTCTTCCGCTTTGGTACCGTACTCGCAACTCGACGCGAGTTTATTTAGAGCCATCAGATATGATTCAGCCATTTCCGTTTGTTGACGGATCCTACCTTGAAATTCGGCTCGTCGCACCGATAATGATTCTTCGGTTCGTATTGCCTCTCCAGAAAATCCGTTGTATCGCTCAATTGAATTGATTCGAGGTCTGTCGGATGGAACTGTGTTGTCAGAGTGTTGTTGATATCTAGCCCAACGTTATGGAGAAATAGCATGACGTTCTGTTCGTCTTTAAACGCCTCTAACCCGAATATTTTGATGGGTCTGTTAAATCAAGCTAGATAGCATTCCCACGACTCCTTGTTCCCCAGTAACGGTTCTAACTGAATATTGCTATGATTTGTTTTCATTTATCTCGTCGCCAATATACAGTTTGACCGTGTGCGCGCAAGGGCATATAATTATACATAACTAAATACTTCTGATGGCTGTTGTATTTTTAATAGGTCAGAATTTTGCGCAAAAAACATGGTACGCGCGTTAAGGTCAATTTTGACTACAATTGTTGAAAAAAATTATGGTTGACCGAAATGGGACTTATTGACCTAATATGAATAAAACTAGTATGAATGGTACTAGTTTCAACAGTCCTAGTATGAATGGTCATAGTATGAATTGTCCGGATACCATAAATATGATTTGCTTTGATAGAAAAATAATTTACCACTACCGCCATCCTAAAAAACGATTGTTGATTTAGTTTAAAGTCTTCCTATAATATACCATGCAGCTACCTTTTATACACACAGTCTAAATGATCGTTGTTAACTAATTGAAATAACAAACCCATTTGGATAAAAAGGGTTTTTTTGACCATCAGGGGTACCAAAAATAATTTAAATGCGAACACACCATCAGTGTTCAAAATATTGTCACAAGAATGAAGGGTCTACGTGTTTATCAAAACATAACATAACTATGCGCATGAATAATGAATAACTATGATTGATATTCAGAGACACAGATATAGCGTTTTATCCGCTTCCTCGTTCTCCAGAATGTATCAATTAAAGTAAGAGTTTATCAAAAAGTTAATATAAAAACAGGTGAAGGTAAGAGGGGTGGGTAAATTGATATTAACAGTTAAATATTCGACTATTAAATAGAGTTATTAAATCTATCATATATACGCTAAAAAAAGTCTCTGGTTTTTATATAGTACTTTTCGTTGGCGTTTTGAGTTTTCAAAAATTCTAGATCGTGCGGAAATTACATTCATAATACAAAGGTAATTTAATATTTTAAAGAATTGCGCCAAAACAATATATTTATAGGATATCAAAAAATCTATGATACTTTATGCTGCAAAAATGAGTTTGGTTAAAAAATTATAATTGTGGCATAATAATGGATTAATAAAGCTTCAATCTAAAAAAATGAACACCAAAATAGAATCTCTTAATAATTTAACTATTATTAGGAGAGAAAATTAACTAAAAACGGTTATAGTTTGATCATATATTTACAGAATGTTAAGTCAAAATGTGTATTACACCATTTATCGTACGAAATGACAGAATTTCAGATGATGACATTCAAAGGTTCCGATGTTATATTGATTTGTAAATTGATATTTATATAGATTCTACCTTTTAGAGTGGTGTGAATATTCATTCAGATTAAATAATCTAATACGGGTGGTATTTACTGAAATTTGATTTTTAACAAACAGCAAAGAATCTTTCTAAAATTTACTTTATATAATAACTTCACGACGGAACATTTGAACGTCATCATCGGAACGTCGGCCATTTCGGACGGAAAATCGTGTTACTAGAATTCAATTTTAAGAATCAAAACACTTATCGAACAAAATCAACAAATATTGTTTAGTTTTCTAGAATTTCGTTATCGAACGATCCCTTAACCTGCCTCCATTTTTTGATTGTAAACATCAAGACTTCATGTTGATATGGTTGCAAGTCTATCTATCATAAAGAAATATGGGTCGAATAATTTTCTGGTCCAGTGCTCTAAACATAATCATTTTACTGAAAAAAACATTCTCTTTAGCAGGTTATTGAACAATGAATATTGTGTAATTTAAGAATTGCATGACCATTTTAGTAAAAAAAAGTCAGATATTTTTGAGGTATTTTGGAATTTCAATTGCCAATAATCGTTACAGCGCGAGTATTCACCATAATATTTTGATCTACGAGTTAATAATGTTATAAATATATCAAGAAGGCTTTATCTGTTTAAAAATCGGCTCTTAACATCATTCGTCATTCAACCATATCTGTTAATTGCACAAAAACAGATATTTTTATATCGTAGTCTTGATATTCAAACAACCGCAATATCGGAAGTCAGGGATAACAAAAAAATTGTATTCCATTGGATGAAGTCCTGAAAAAGCAAGTCTGCGATTTTCATTATTTAAATATCTAGGCTACTGTTGTAATGTTCTAAATACGAAACTTATCCAAAATAAACGGTCTTCAATTGTTAATTTAATTTTGTCACATGTTTTCCGTCTGTCAAATTCAATTTCCAAAAGATTAAACAAGATAGCCTTTATATGCATTTTAATCGAATAGAAATTCAAGTTAGAATCAGATATTCTTCATCCATTTTTCGTTGAAAATTGTCTACATTCCTATAATGACATTTAAAGGTTCTTAGGTTGTATTTATTATCAATTCCTATTTAAATAGATTTTGCCGTTTTAGCTTGTGCTAGTATTGATTCAGATTCAAGAGTGGAATATGAGCTGTCGTTTACCGAGATTTCATTTAATCTAACATCAAATTATCTTTCTAAAATTTACTTTTTAAAATAAATTTTTATCGGAACGTTTGAATGGGATGATCAAAACGTCTGCATTATAAACGGAAAATGGTGTATAATCGTATAAAGTTCATAATAAGATTAAACCATTTAAATTGATACTTTCTTAAGTATTTAAATTTAAGTCGTCATAAAATGTTCGTTATTTGATAAAAAAATAATTTTTTATTAACTAATGATTATGAGACAATTAATGCATGGAGAGAAAAATGTCACATTTATATAAACAAGTAGTTAAATAACAAAAAGGACAAACGAAGTAAGAAATCGTGGGAAAAATACAAAAGATCACATCAAACCTTTTGAAACCCTGATTTATCAACGTCTGTATTATTAATTGTTATATGGCCCAAAAAATCCATTGATTTTGTATATAATTACGTTAAGATTCCATTATATAATTTTAATTAATATGCCTTAATTCTTCAAATAGCATATAAAACGCACGATTTAATTTTACAACATATAGTTAAGTTACTTATATTTAAAAATATCGTTATTTGAAACCACGTGTTAGCTTCACATATGTCTTCTATGATTTGACTTAAAAAAAAAGGCACAAGAATGAATATTCAAAATATATAAAATGCCTGGTAAAACAGAGCAATCTCATGAAATGAGCTGTTTTATAAGTTATATATTGTTAATGGTCTTTCTTCCTAAAATATCTGTTTAGAATTTGAATAGAATCAGTAATTAAAAATTTTTCCATGCATTTGTATTCAAGGTTAATTTTAAATCCAAACAAGATAATCTAAAAAATTGTAAAAAAAAACATATTTAAAAAAAAAAGAATACAAAAGAATAAAATTATCATATATTTGCATGGTAAATTTTGTGACACAATTTGGGTAAATAATCGTATTTTCTACTAACAAACGGACTCAAAATTCAATATTGTTCAAAGATATTCTGAGAAACGTTTCTCATAATTACGATAAGATCTAATCACAGTTTTTAAGATGATTTAACTTAAATTATATTGTTTTATTATTAAGGGATTGAAATAATAGTTTCATGATGTTCTAAAATCATGATAGTGAAATCATGTGAACTATACGATACATTTTTAAAACCGTTTCCTTCAAAAATCCTGTATATTTGAAAACATTTAAGGTAATAAATAAATTCTTATATCAACGAAATGGATATCTCTACAATCAATTATTGTAAAAACTATGATTATTTGAATGGTTTCGTTTTTAAACTCTATCTGTTTCTTTTAAATTATCGTCAAGATGTCTCCATATTTTTATTTATTCTATATATTTGGAATTCTCTATTAATTGTAAGTATTTATTCACTCCAATGTTGTTGCCATGAGTTTTGATGACTTTCAAAATATCCGACGGCGTGAAGAGACGTCGTTCAACATTTATAAAATAAAATCATTACACTAAGGGTAATTATTTCGTTCGCAGTTCAAGTATATCCTGCAATTATGGATTGGACCAATGACTCATGCAAATCTAGGCCATTAGAAATTTCAAGTTTATGTTTAAATAATATCGAAAACTAAATATATATTATCAAATAAAATAGATTAATGATAATGAAGTATTTTTATAGATATATTCATCAGCTTAAGGAACAGCTGTAGTACTAGTAAATGACTTGAGTTAAATGGAAGTAATGCAGCTATGCTATTACAGATTTCATTCCAGTCATACCTGTCGGTAAAATAATTACACCCAGATTTTTGATCATGAAAAAATGTTCTCTGAATTCTAAGATGACCAGAGAATGACAGATATAAGAAAAATTGTTTTGAACCTATGGTTTCACCAAAATTTTATTGAAAAAATTCATTAATTAAAAAGGTTTTGTAAGATGGAAATTTTCAACAAACTTCAGGGTTATTAAAATTTCGTGTTGATGAAACCTTTCTTTTGGGTTACCAATGTTTGCAGTATGAACAAACAAGGTTTTTTATAATTAGGGAAATAATATATTTAATAAAAAACAGCGCCACATATAGTTAAATAGAGAAAATATGGTCAGAATTCGTTAGATTTGACAACTGATATTTAAATAATCAGTTAGATGTTTTAGTAAATATACCTATCCACCTGGAAACAGGACCAAATGCGATAATTTACTACACTCGTGTCGTTTTCCTAAATTTCTTGCAGTGAAAAACGGGGCTGAATCTTTTTTATCATTAAAGCGAAATGTGTGTTAACTTGTTATCGTTAATCATAGAATCCCAGTAATTCTTAACTCGAACAAAACAATTTTTACAAGGTTCTAGACTAGGTTGTACCAGAAACATTTAATTAATATCAAGATATCACAAAATTATGGCATAATCAAGTAAAAGAGTTTTTCATGCTAGCCCTTAAAGATTTGAGAGGTTTTTGTCAGTTATATGTATTCCTTAACATTTTCGAATAAATCAATTAATGTCTGTAGAGAGATGTATTGAAAAATTCGAATTAATATATTAAGTTTATATAAAGACTACATTAGTGTCATTTGAGATTTGGCACAATATCAAAGAGTATATCAAATCCAAAAGATCAACGGAACCATACGAGATCGGAATTTCACATCAATAGAATGCGTCCCATCATTACCATTATGTCTATCATTTGGATAAATATCTTTCAAAATGTTTGAATTACATGATATCTTGTTCATAAACTATAGGATTAATATTTCGAAAACATTAGAAGCCTAAAACGGTGAAAAAATATTTTGAATATAGAGTAAAACTTAAAATAAAAAAGAGGAATTTTTAATTACAAGAAGGTGAATGAAGGCAACTATGCTTAAAAACATGCAAGCGTATATTCTACCACTATTCTAAGATAATAATTATAGTATTAAAACCTCGCTATTGACGTATATTTGTTAAAAATATCGACCATTTATTGAATCATCAAATCGTATGCTGTCGCGAATCATCGTTTCTTAAAGATGAATAAAAACCGATTCTCTCAATCATAAAAACTATGTTGGGGCAAAAAAAGTAAGAGAGGAAATATTAAAGATCAAAAAGAATTAGCCACAATTTTGAGCAAAACTGATATTCTACAAAACTGGAGATTGATGGAATTGATGATAACATGTTTGTAGGCGTCAAAGTTTAATTAAAATATCTATAAAAGAACGGCAAAATATATACTATTCGGGATCTGATTGAATTATATTATAATTGATATGTGACGAAGTGAAATGAGGTCAAAAATATTTGAAACGTATAAGATCAATGTTCTTAAATATTAAACTATTTATCGTATTATCTGACGTATAATCTGATATCACGGGTTGATCCAACACGTAAGCGCGTTGACGTACATATTTTTTTTTGTTCTTTGATTATTTCAAATCATTCATTAATAAAATTGTAAATAATTCAGCATGAGAGAACTGTTCTCAGCAATGATATACGCTCTAAATGATAGATATGCTAAATCTGAATTTGTTACATAGTAGTGTGTCATAGATATACGTCGAAAATCTTACACTACGTGTTCAAAAACATTCCAGACCTTGCGCAATCATATGTCATATTACACTAGGTTCAGTTGGATGGTTGTCTGTAAACTCCACATCAGGATTTTCGTTCTCTTGGTTCTTGGATTGAATCAAGCTTCTTCAACTCCAACAACAGAAGGCCAAACATCGCGAACGGCGTTTACAAGTATAGGTAGTGTACACAGGTGACATGATTGACACAATGATGAATTGTCTCAAGCGCGCAGGTATCGATATCTGCCAAGACAATATAAAAATGTCCAATGCATCGTGGTGTGCGATGTTGATGAAACCCAGGCCCAATGCGGTAAGAACGTGAATGACTTTAGGATGGATTACGAGACCTAAAGCATCTGCTTTATAAGTTTGACGACAGAAAACGTAAGTCAATGATAACTAGATTCCTCGCATGAACTTCGCAAGCAACTTGTGTCTCAAGTACAAAAGTGTTTGGAGCGACCAGCGAGAGAACAAATGTTAAAACCGTGTAATTCGACGGAAATTGCACGAAGGGTTCTCGACCAAGGTGATATGGTTGATTCTCGACCAAGGTGATATTTGATTCGGGCACATTACACGCTCAATGCTTTACAGAAAAGGTAACAGTATTTTTAGAGAGTTAATGGAAGAGTTCAAGAGCCAATATGATACGTTGGGAGCGCAAGGCGTGAACGAATCTGTTTCGGAGAAGACAAACGATCTTGGTGATCATACGAAAGAAACCATCAAGAACCAGGGTATGCCAAGGAATGCTGGCGAGCCAAGCATACCATCGTCGACAACACAAGAACACGAGCTTCCTCCTTTGACAGATGTTCAATCAGGTCACACACAGGTGGATTCAACAAATGGAAACCAGCCAAGTGGATCTATTTCATGACCAAGCGATGTGTTTCCATATTAACTTTTAATTTAAATGGCTAGAGCGTAATATTTGCTTGAATATTAATCTTTTCTATCTATAGGTATAATCTCCGAAATAGTACGACACTATCCAAAAATTTAAATTCAATCTTTAGGTAGAGATTTTACTTTTTATTCGTCGTTTGTACGAATTATATGTTTTTCTCCCAATAAATTATACTATATGTAAATGGTGAATTGTGGTACTCATCTTGTTTTTCATTTTTAGATGAACGAATCATGTAGTAACAAAACCAGATAATGTAATATAAGAACAATTTTACTACAGAAAACTATGAAAAAATCCTATGCGCACTGAAATACCCGAAACGATACGACATTTTAATAATAAATTGTAACAAAAATGGCCAAAGCCTGAAAGTTAACTATCGGATTAATGATTAAAATTCAACCTTTAACCATTAACCCATGCTAATTAACTTCATGTTTAAAATACTATCAGCTGTTTTTTAAGTTATTCTTGGAGTACAATGACTTGAAGGTTATGGTAACATATTATAGCAATTCATATGGTATATCCGAGTTATTTTTACAATAATCGATACTAAAATCGATCACAATACGTCGAATGGCGTTGCAATCAATGACGCATGGTTGCGCCCTACATGCATGACTACAACTAGTGTCAGTCCATTTTCATTTTTAAATACATTCTATAACTGTTCATTTTGCATTATCTTCGAGATTATCAACATATCACGAATTCGTTACCGTGTGCTTGATGCCTATTGTGCAGATAAGCAGATCGTAATGGGAACGTCAGCTGTCGTTGAATGACGTTTTCACTATCTTAGGATGACATATTCGTATGTCATTTACCCGAATCGATACAATCAAAAAAAAATAGTTAACTACCCAAAATTTCATACAAAATACCTTGTTTGAGTTGGTAATACATAACATTATGGAGCCCATATTTTTTTTGTGACATCAATGACCTACTATCGATAATATCAATACTCAAAATATAGGTCATCATTTGCAAATACCAGTGGAAAAAATTTGACCAATGCTAATTTTGTGATAGAAAAAATGACAATTTAGTAGTATGATAGACAGGAAATACCAAGTGTTCATAGCATGCATGTCTGTCAATCAATGATAGAGGTTTACTCAGAGAACTTGAGGTATGACTACATCATAAACAAATATGATGTAACAGAAGTATTTCTATTTTAAATACGTTTTTCGAGTGCGGTTTAATACAATTTCACACCGTTTTTAAAAATAACTCTCATTTTAGCATCTGAAGCCAACAATGCGATGCTGTTTAGCATTGCCTATCCTAACCTATATGGATACATGAGGGTAAAATGTTGGACCGGTTTTTGCGACCAATCACTGCACTCGTGATAACCAATAGTGACACGTTTATTGAATAATTTTTTGAACATAATAAAGATATGTATAGATGACATTGAAATACATTAATGTTCATCATGCACTTTCAAATTGAAAAATAGTTACATTTTTTTCTAATATGGGTTTTAACCAACAAAACATCCCTAGTTACTAAAGTTATGCCTATCTGAGAATATAAATACTTGTACAGTATTAACTATTTTTTGTTAATTCTTTTGATTTTCTGTTAAATTCATTTTTACATCTCACATTATTTATCGACGCGACCCCCTTATTCGATCAAGAACCATATTATGATGAATATTTACTTATGTTGTACATGCATGATTAACTTAAAACATTTCCATTTTCGTCGACAAATTTCTTTTTTATGTTCGAAAATGTTTTTAAAAAAAAGTCCCGCTATTAGTGGTTATGAATGACGGTCTTTGTGGCAAAACTAGGTATCATATTTTGGATAAATTTAATAAGGTGATGTATTTAGTTACTAAATTCTAACACAACGTTCTGTGTAAGGTTTATATGGTTACTTGACGCGGCTGATTGACCGTTTCCGGACTTTATGATTTTATCAAGAGAAAAATAAACGGATGAAAATGACATGAAACACTGTGGAGAATGCTGTATAAATTTTGGAATAGATTGGAATAAACTGAATTCGAAAGTGTCTCCAAAACCTATGTCTGCGAACAGGTTTGAAGGGAATTGAATGCACTTAAACAGAACAAGCTCGAATGTAGTCGATAGAAAAAACATTATAAAAAGCACAAAGGCTCTAAATTTGTAATCTAAAATTAGACTATCATTCTGGTAAAGAATGGAATCAATGAATATCTTTATAGCGTCAGATCATTAAGATGTAAATATAATAAAACGAAACTGAAAAACTTATCTAGT
>JWZT01001778.1:41081-68490 GCA_000827895.1 Thelohanellus kitauei | reverse complement strand
TTTTTTGTACTTATTTAACAATGAACATTGATCATCATCAAATATATTACCTTTTCTCATCGAATTTTTGAGTTTCATGAGAATAACATCATCGTTCTGAGCTTTCCTTATTTCATCCAACGATAATAATGGACTAATTTCTGTTAAACTTACGACCCTCGACAAAGCATCGGCGTTAGTATTGTCGCTTCCTCGTTTATAATGAACATCAAAATCGAATTCATTCATTTGGATAACCCATCGACCAACTCTGCCGTTCCTAGTTTTGTTATGTAGTACCCATTTCAGAGGTTCATGATCGCAATAAAGATTAAAAGTCTTTCCCAATAAGTATTCTCTAAATTTCTTGAGTGCAAAAATGACCGCAAGGCATTCCAATTCATAGGCGCAATAGTTCTTTTCTTGCTTTGTCAATACTCGACTAGCGTAAGATATTGGGTGACCATTTTGTTCTAATATAGCTCCTAACGCTTCCGAACTCGCATCTGTATGAACTTCAAACGGCAAGGAGAATTCCGGAAATTTCAGAATCGGCTCCGATATAAGCATGTTTTTTAGGGAAGTGAAGGACTCATTCGCGAAGTCATTCCAGGTAAATTTATTATTTCCGATCAATATGGTTATGCAACGGCTTTACAATTTTCACAAAGTTTGATATAAACCTTCTGTAATATGATGCAAGACCCACAGAAGTTTTTAACTGCTTGGAATTTTCTGATTAAGGATAATCCTTGACAATATTAATTTTCTGGTAATCAGGTTGCATCCCGTATTTGCTAAAAGTGTAACCGATATAAGAAATTTTATCTAACCCTATTGATGATTTTTTGGAATTTAGAGTCAAACCTGCTTCGTCTAATTTATCTAGAATGGCCTTTAAGTGTGTTTTATGTTCATCGATTGATTTGGACAAAATGATAATATGATCAAGGTATAACAGCACAAAATCGAATCATCTCGTTAAATTGTTCATGAGCATTTGAAATGTCCCAGGCGGTTCGGTCAGCCCAAACGGCATCACGGTGAATTGAAGCAACCCGAATTCATTGCCGAAACTAAATGCGGTGAGTTCTTGATGTTGAGGTAATAAAGGAATATGCCAATACCCTGACTTTAGATCCAAACAGCTAAAAACAAAACAACCGGTTAACTTACTCTGGATTTCACAAATAACAGGCAGAGGATATGCACATTTTTTCGTTAATTTGTTCAGTTCTCTGTAATCAACGTAGATTCTTAGACTGCCGTCAGTCTTCGGAACATACACAACCGGGTTACAAAACAGACTGTGGCTAGGTTTTCAAAATTTTTAATGGATGCATTACTCTCATTGTTTGCTTGATCATATCCCTGTAATGGAAGGGAATCAGCTGAGGAGGAACCTTGCACACTTTGACACATAATAGATCTATTCGATGATACATTTTTGATGCCAAACCTGTAAACGTGGAAAATATCTTACTATGTGTGTTAAAGACTTACATAAAACAAATTCGAATTCGGTAGATATTCTACAATCCAGAGCGTTGCCCTCCGGGAATGTTGGCAACAGAAATGTTTTCTGATCTTCCTCTACCTTGTTAACACGAGCACACAGCTCGAACTTCTTCAGCCATATACGAAAATCTCATTCCTCGAAGCATTTTAAGTTAGAAAAAGCGTTAACCATCCCGCTACCAATGTAAATACTTAATTGCTAATCTCTTGGTGTTACGATCGCTCGTCAGATATCGGCTATGTATTCGTCTATTATAAACCGAAACCTCTTCGAGAAATTATGATATATTTCCTGGATTCCAGCTTTGAAGATATTTTAGCGTATTAAAATTACTTGGCAGCGATATCAATTCTAAATATTTCTGGAAAATGCGTTGCCAAAATCTAATTGAATTTTATCGTTTATCATTGTGTCAATTATATCGAAAACAGTTGAAAAATTAAATATCTAGTTTAAAAATGTTTTAATATATCATTTTTATCATTATGCCATAGCTACGCTTGAAAACATATTCGTACTTCACTGCTATAAATATAACTCAAATTAATACCAATGACGATAAAAATAAAGGCCTTTATCTTGTGATAATTTGAAAGGGACAGAATGATTAAGTATTATTTTTATTGATAATTTTATGAGGTAAAACCCGTGAACTTGTAGAATCGACGAGATTAAAATAAACTCTATATACAATAAATCACAGTTTTTGGAGATATCATAGAAAACATGGGACTCAAAATCACGATGATAAAAATCTAATAATTTATGTATATGGATAGTAAGCGACCTTCATTTAATAACTCTTAAATATTGCTGAATCCCATACTCGTATGGTTATATCTCATATCGGGTTTAATGATCATTAAGTTCTGTGCAACAACGCAAAACACACAAAAATTATATTTCATATCCTAAAATTCATCTAACGCCAAAATTAGACATAGACCCCCGTAGAACCAATCGTTAGTAAATGATTATGTCGGTAAATAAAATAATTTAATAAATTACCGTTCATTATTTCACACCTTTATTTACTTACTAATCGCCAACTTTTCATATTTTTTGAATATTCCAAATCTAGAATAAATCGTTTTATTTGAAAAACATTTTATGAATCAACTGGGCCATATCTTGATAGTTCTAAATAAAAACGAGCGCGTAATCGAGAAAAATCTTATTATTTAAATATTTACACGTCACACAAATGGTTTATTTGAATGTTCACAAAGGTAAATTAGATCTCATTTTAATTGATAAAATATTATTAGTTCATATTCTAGAAACCAAAATTTGAAACATGAGTGTTTAAACTTTAAGAAACAGTTATTAATCATATGTTAAGAGTTTATTTAATCTTGCTTATTGTTAAACTACAAACATATTTGTCGAATGTATATATTCCAATAATGATATGCATACGTTCATCAAAACAAATATAAATTTATATGCTTTTTGTTACAACCAGAGAGTTATCAGCACCAGAAATAGGTTTTGCGTTTTAATTTTCACTATTGCATTGATTGTTGTACAAAAGTGTGTAAAAATATGTAAATTATAAAAATATTTACCAGCGTATTCTAAAAATATGTACCATTCACCAAAGATTCCGCGCATGCTTAAAAATTTAAAGCAAGCTCTGGGAGTGACAGTGGATATTTCTGATTATCTCTACCAATAACAAACAAGCCAAGTAAACATTTTGAATTAAATGTTTGATGTTCTAAAATGCATAAGGTGAACTAATGAAAGATAGAAATTATAGATATTCTCGGCCGGTTGAAGCAAAAAAATGCGCGAACCCAGGTCAATATTACACTTAAATACGTATTAGATAGTTGAGCCACTGTTCTGTTTGCTGGAAGTCTAAATTACTCAAATAATTATAAAAGATCATGGATTAACTAGACAGTAAATTTATTCGAATTTTTTTGATTTTTGATGTCATATGGCCTAGACGTAACTTCATTATTACGAAGAATTCTTAAATGTGTTTAACCGAGAATGATACCACAAGGGATTCATCTCCTCTACATTATAGTTTCTGACTAATTTTAATAGGCAGCCATTCATAATAGATATATGTGCATAAACCGATTCAATGATGCGCAACAATCAGACCGAATATGGCTAATAACTTAAGTAATATCGATTACAAACTTGTAGGTTGTAATAGGATATTTTCAATAAAACAATATTACATCATGTAATCTGTTTATTTACTCTCGAATTGTCAATAAGATTATACGATTAACAAACTCCTATTAAAGTTTATTTAACATGCCAATGATCCTATTTCTGCTTTCTGCTTTTCTCAAACTGGTGAGCCTGGAAAATTCTACTAAGATCTGCGAAGGTGTTGACGGTAGTTGCATTTTAATTTTCAGAACAAATCGTGATGATTGCTATAGATCATTTTAACAATCAATTCGTCCCAGTCTGTTCTGTAGAACAAGACCCAAGTCAATGTGAACTATATACCGATGCTATCACCTTTCACATCGAGGACTGTACTTAAATTTTTTATTAGATCTTCATTGCCGAGTTGAAAATCTTACCTACTTTTTCCGTGAATACTTTTACAGTGTGATAGGTAATTCTTTAAATTGATCAAAAAGATTCCACTCACTACTTTGGACAATGGATCAACGATGTTGAGGCTGATCTCTACTTTGAAGCGAATGTTTGCAGACTCAGACCATTTAAACATTTCTTTGAACTCAACAACTTCCTGAAATATTTGAGACCAAAAGTTCCTGATACGAAAAATTATACAAGAATGATTGTCTCAGCGGAATGCAACAGTGAAAAAGCAACCGATGAATTTTATCGTGCTTTGAGTATTTACGAACGTATTACGAGTTTAATCGATAGATCAAAAAGATTTAATTTTGGAGCATGTGATCCTGTATCGGGAGGAGAACAAAGCGAACCATCCGAACTATTCGTCTTTGGTTGAAGAGCTTAAAAACAACCCTGTGCATCAACAATGGATTACTAATCGGTTCCTGTTCAAAATTTTACAGTGCTATTTTCAAAAGAGAAACTTGCATAAGATGATGACTCCTCATATTAAGCCTATTCAAAAAGCTATAAAGTTCACCATTATTTCACAAAAATTTGTACCGTTCATGCTTTTTGTATGTAGCATTGCGGCTGCAATGGTAATCGTGGGGATGATTCACTACAAACGCGGTATTTTTGAAGGAAGTATTTTGCCGGTTTAATTTTAGGTGAAGATGTTCGCATCCAGGCCAATGCAGTCTACTATGAAATCAAAGATAATTTAATCGTAGAGGTGTGATTGACTCTAATTGACGAGAAATATCATAATTATCGCTAATTTATTCTTAAATATTTTCATAATATATTTAAGTGGGTCTGGCTTGTAAATTTATATTTGATGGAGGATGGATTCAAACATGAAATAATCCCTCGGATATGAACCTGTTAATTTACCGGGATCCATTCGTTACCTGGCGTATAACCTTGATGTTAACGATTTATGTTTTTGGAATATCCCTGTGAGTATGATATTTATCAAAACTGATTCAATCATTGAAAAACGTTCGGTGCATATCTTCTTACCAATTTGATGACAACTAGATACTTTCGCATGCTCACAATCGTTATTTTAGCCAAAAATATATGTATATTCGATTTAAATAACTAGTTCTAATTTCAATAATGATGATGCTGAGTATTCAGTAGAACCTGCATTTTAGGACCAAAAATGCAGGCTCGCAAGTCTCGATAAACATAACTAAACTAGCCTATTCTATTTATTAAACCCCAGATAGGGTTAAGCATCTTGCAATTAATGTCGATAAGAGTTTCTGCCATATTCTTTTATAATTCAACTGTTTTAAGTCTGTAAACTATGGCCATCGAAATATTTACAGGTTTTCTATGGTTGAACAGCTTGGAAGTAAATTATATTAAATCATTTTTTCTGAACAATCATTAAAAATCTCAATTAATTCAAACATAATTTTATTTTCAAATAGACATCCTTCTTACGGTTATAGCCTAATCTATTCATATAAAAGTTATCATATATATCCTTCTTACATTTCTAATATCGACATAAATTGAATCTTATAATTTGTATATAGGTTAATCAGATATTCTGTAATATTCTATCTATTTCTTGTTTGAAACCTTCGATTCTCTTTCTGAAAAATAACTCACAAATATATATTCAAAAAACATTTTAAAATTACATATTTGAGAAGAATTATTTTGATTTTTTATAAATATTTCATTCCTTCCAATTGACGTCTTGATAATAGTCTATGATTGTTTTTCATACTGTTCACGCCGAGAGCTCTTTTATATCATAAATGTATACTTTACAGTTAAATATTGTTAATATATTAAAAGATCTTCGAATCTTTATAAGAGTTATTTGAATCAAACTAAATAATATATGCAAACCATTGAAGAAGAGCAATACGTTTATCGATTTTTGACAAACCACGTTTACATTATTTCGAAAATGTTTGACTAGAATCAAAAAACCTTGGCCTAATAGTGTTGTGAAAATCTGACTATGAATACCGAGTCTCTATTTATAACCAAGTTATCTCATCAACTTTGAAAACTCAAATAAAATAAATTCTTAACCACGAATATAATGATTATCAAATAATTACATTTAAGTGTAAATGCAGTTAACAAACAGATGACACACTTAACATTGGCGCATCTATAATTCAGTTAGAAATTGTTTACCCTATTCAATCATGGTCCAGACGGGATTGTTCACACCAAATTAAATTTTTCTCACACTAAAAATTGTTTCTATATTTTAATTTGAATTCATAGAAAAAACGGATTTAAATTTTTGTTATTTGCGTCGGTTTAAAAAAAACCCAAATTTTAGATATGTAGTCATGAATGCTCCTCAGTAAGTGTGAAATAAAAACATACTCTGGTTCCCAAGTAAAACTTCATTGCTAAACGATTCATGTAGGTTTTGAGATATATCTTCCGAATCGTCTTAATATTGATTAAGAAATAAATGTTAATTGAGAATAACATGGAAGATGATTTAATTAACGGAATCAACATCTAAAAATTGGTGATATTGAAACTCGTGCTAGTTAAACTTTAATTTTTAAGACTTAAAAGTAGAGTAATATTAGAAATATTAACTAATAGTGAGAATTAATACACTAATTCGGCAATTTTACAATTATCATATTTCAGATATCCGAGGATACTCAAATTATAAAAATTATTATTTTATGTCTTCTAGAAATAATCGGAAATTCAAAATATTATGTTGATGTACTGTATGAGGTTTACCGTTTTAAAAAAACAATTTCAATATATTTTAGAGTATCAATACGCATGAAAGAGAAATTTTTACCAAATTGTATAGATGTAAATATAGACGATGATTTTAGAATATGAAACACCTAGAAATGTTCTTTCGAATGTTGTGCATAGCATGATGTACCTATATCTATAGATCAGGGCCTAATTTATTTTTATACTGTATAGCATTGATACAAGACAATAAGGTTCCTTTCCACAGAATATCGGTTTTACAAATCTCTAATTCTATTGAATCAACTTAAGGTATATCATGACTGAGTATTTTTTTATTAGGTTCTGATAATCATTATTCACTGATTACTTTTTATGATCTTTTTAAAGGCTATTTGTGAAATGGTTTGAAAAAACTTCTCGTTCATTAAACCTAATCGTCTTTTACGCATGCAATTACATCAGCAAGTTACTGTTGTAATACTCGCTGAATCACTTTCTGATAGAGTTGATATCGTTATTAAGGCCTCCTTGGCAGGAAATTATTTAATTTTAAAATGAATGATGTAATGTTTTACGAAAAGACAGTCCATAAATGTTGGTGGGTTGCCTCGAAGATCTGGAAATATTATTTTCAGCTTTAAAACCAGGACGAGAAGATTTGTTTTTTAGGGAACTGCTGCTATCATAACTGTGCTGTGATACTGATTTTTAATTTATTAAATATAATATCGTGCTTCTATACATGATGATTGACCCTGAAAAATGATTTAGACACATAATCATACTCACTAGCATTACAACAACGAATCTCTAATCAGATGTTTTATAAAATATTGAGTGGTCAACCATTAGTAGACTAAAGTCATCAATTTTGAATCTCGAACTAATGCTTAGAAATATATTTCATTTTAAATTGTAAATAACATCAACTTCACCGAAAATTTTGTAAATCAACACGATCGAGCAATGCTTGCTGTATATGATTTAATAACTCACGGATGTACACCAGGTTTATTCAACATTGTAAATGCTACGGAACCCTCAGAGAATGTTAACCAAGGTCATGGACACCTGAGAGACGATAAAAAGTATTTCGCCTACTTCTTTTAAAAATCACACGATAGAGATCTCGTGTTTTTTATTTATTCAGAAAACATTAAATTCATGATATTGTTCAGCGAAAACTTCGAATTATTATTTTCAAAAATTACAAATCATGTATGAATTAAATTGAAATCTATGAAAATTCGACAATTAAAACCAGCTTAATGAAATTTATTCTATTATTGTTGTTACAATGGCATCTCCATAGCTTTCATAGTAGTATTTCACTTTAATCAGTGCGAAGTTACCCTTGAGGGTTTTTGCAAAGGGATGGAATCCAGATCCATGTTCTAGAAAAACACCCCTGAAGTTAGACATTAAGAAACAGTCGTTTTTATTTCTTCTTGTTGTCAATCGTCGCGGTAGCAAAAATACATGTTGTCACTATTAAGAATTTTTAAACTGAACCCAAACTCTCCGAAATGTGATGCTAATTTCTGGGTCTTCGACTTCAATTTATATCCATAATGCATCTCGGTTTAGCTTGGAGTGTTAAAACATTAATGCTTAGTTATTTGCAACAATAGCAAGCTCTTCAGCCTTTTCTAATGTTAATTGTACCTCAAAAGGGTCAAATTCTTCAATTGAGGTTTGAATCGAAATATATTTATAAATATACATCGAACATATTCGTTTTGACCTTCCAAGAGAAAATCCAAGTGATTCTATATCAATAGAAAAATATCCTTGTACATTCTTCCAAAAATACATTTAAACGTTGCTACATTGTCCGTAGTTGAATGTTTGTGAAAAATGGTGAATTTATTCTTAAAAGCATTTATTTTATCTGTCTAAGCCACTATATAGGGTGTTTCGATCTATTTAATAATCGTTTCGACCTATTTAATAATCTTTGCAAACGATTTAATTAACGTTGCGACAAATCAAAAAATAACTGAATGAACGGGATAATGAACCTTTTTTTTTATCAACTTTAATTTTTTCAGTATATCTCAAAATTTTCAACTATACCAATAGTGCAAAATCTGAGAAACCATATTTTTCCTAAAATCGAATGATGTTTGCTAAAACAATTATAGCATTGGTTTTAAGGGAGTTACTTACGGAAGAGAATATTTATTCTTGTTTTATTTATTTAAATTTGTTAGAAGTTTTGAAACTTACACAAACCCTGTGTTTCGAATGAACTATCCGGTAAAGGTTTTTTTGTACAATGAGGTTTTCGTTATTCTGGATCCGGCATAAATCAAAATAAAACACAAAATCCTTGTTTCGATTGATTTGAATACATTGGTTTTGATTCGTTTTCACATTTTGATTTGGTTTTGATAATAAACTATGTTTGTATGTTGTAAACTCTTCAAAACATCCGAAGGACCTGTAAATTTATAAAAGTTGACGAATAAAGGTTTTTTAATCCGTTGTGCAATTATTTTTGGATTTTTTGCAGCCTTTGTTGTATCTGTTGCCAATTTTAGTTAATAAATCCAATAACCCTATATTATCGTTACTTCTCTGCATGCTGCTGTTAACAAATTTTCAGTTTTTGAAACAGATCAGCTAAATATGCTAGATTGGTAAGTCTACTTTCATTGCTCAGAACCTATAAAGTGCTTTTGACGGCCTGACAACATAATCCTTGAGTATTTTATCTTATTTATTAGAAGCGAGGCAAGACTTTTCCACGTTTCATTGATGCTACATCTGTCTGCTATATTCCCGTAAAATAGATTTATTCCATCAAAGTTTTGCATACTCACCCATATAATTGACTTATATTCATGTAGTTAATGATTTTTCTATTTACTTCTTATAGAGTTATAGGTTCGGGTCCAAGTGTTTCAAAAGCCGTGCTTCTATATGAAGAAAACAATACGTAACCATAATTTAAAGATTTTGCTGATGTGACAGCGAGAAAAAGCCTTTACCTGGTCCTATATTTAGGATCCCCAAGTGTTGATATTCAAAAGGGTATCTTTAGGCATTTTTGCTAGAATTTAAAATATGGTTATTAAACATCAAATATGCATCGACCTTTTGTTGTACCTGGTAACTGTTTGCAGAACAGAAAGTCATTGAAAATAGTTCTGTGATCAAAGACGCATAAATGCAAAGGCTATGCTTTACCATTTAATTTCAGTAATTCGTCCACATGATTTGCAAATAACTCACGAATCCTTTGTCTGAGTCGAAAATGATTACAATATCTCTCAACGCGTTTAATATTCGCCTCCTTATCGTGTTGTCCAATAGCGAAAATTTATTTATATCTGATTTAGCAGCCTCTGTAACCATAATATTCACTATTACCTAGCTTTTTCATAAAATTACTGTTTCAACGATGTTATTTGAATTCATATTCTTAGCAATAATCTATGATACAGCATAATAGCTCTTGATCTTTTTAACTTATCCTACTTTTTTGAGATAATGAGCTGTTGCCTATTTTTGGGAGGCCAAATGTCTCAAAAAATACATTAAATTTCGGTCTGATGCCTTTAAATGTCTAGGTGTATAGAGCTTTTTAAGTTTTACTAGGGTTTATTGCAGAATGAGCAAGCATTTTTTTACAAACAAAAGAGAGATTGAAGGGCTGTTTTGATCTCCAGTCCAAGTGAATAGCGAAGCCAAATAATTGTCATGATATTGAGGATATTTTAGTTTCAGGATACTGGTAGTAATTTTTTGTCCCTTCTAATATGGTCAATGACATAGAGAGAATATCTTGTGAAGCTAATATCATTTTCGTGATGAAAATCGAGTTTTATCGTTTTCTAGGGGACCGTGTAACTTTAGATTATTCGAAGGTAGTTCTATATTCACAATCATAATAATATTTTTAGGAAATTTAATAGAATCAAAACAGAGTTGGCGTTTAATTAACTCTATAGCTTGTTTAAAGCAAGTCAAAATCACACACAACAATGCCGACAGAAAACAAATACTAATCATAACATAGAATCATGATTAACAAGTGGATCCGTGTCATCTATGACTTTGTTTAGAAGGAACCCTCGTTGAAAAAGACTTTTATGGATGTTTTAAGTTTTCAGAAAGCATTGTTCTGGTCTTTTAGTAAGATGTTCATGTTGATATGCAAATCATCACTCTTTGGACACATTTCTCATGTTTCAAAGGTACATAAACAAAATGCATCTATTCCAAGTGGAATGGTAATTTTATATTATATATATATATGTAGTGTCAACGAAATGGAAAGATTAAAAGTGATTACGATATTCTACGAAATGCGTGTCCACCGTTATCTTCCGCTACACAGCCCCCCGTAGCATCGCAGCAACCATCCGCATCTGTAGAGTCGATAAACGATCCCTGAGTCGATTTCTGCGTCGCATAATTGGGTTTATCTTTTGGAGGTCTTCCTCTAGGTCGTCGGCCGTAGAGAATTAATTGTTGTTCTTTGTCCACGTGAGCCACTTTAAGGCGATCAATAGATACCAAATCGACCTTATTGCCTATATTGACCTCGAAAAATTTTGGTCCATATTTAACGACTTTGTATGGACCTTCATATGGGGGTTGGAGAGCTTTGCGATAAGTGTCCCTCCTAACGAAAACGAAATCAGCTTTAAAGAGTTCCTTGTTATGCCGTACAATGTTATCGTTTCCATGATAGTGTGTAGGAACTGGAGCCAATTTTCCAACTTTCTCTCTTAATTTCTTTAAGAGAGTATGGTCAACGTCCGTGTTAAGTTGAGAGGTCATGAATTCTCCAGGTACAGTCAATGGACTTCCATAGATCAGTTCGGCCGATGACGACTTAAGATCTTCTTTGGGGCAAGTTCGGAGTCCCAAAAGGATCCAGGGCAGCTCATCAACCCAGTTGAGGTCCTTGAGCTTAGCGTAAAACGAAGACTTCAACTGTCGGTGAAATCGTTCGACCATTCCATTTGATTGTGGATGGTAAGCTGTGGTGCGATGTAGATTAGTACCGAATAGTTGAGCCATCGCTCTCCATATTTCTGATGTGAACTGTGGCCCACGATCTGACGAAATGTCCGCCGGTAGCCCGAACCTAGACACCCAACCGGAAATAAAGGCTCGAGCGCAATCTTCGGTTGAGGTATTTGTCAGTGGAATTGCTTCGGGCCACCTTGTGAATCGGTCAACCATCGTGAGAATATGAGTGAACCCTTTAGACGATGGTAAGGGTCCCACTAGGTCGATGTGTATATGCGCGAACCTCTTTTCGGGTATTCCAATTTTTTCCAGTGGCGCTTTATTGTGATGATGGATTTTTGACGATTGACACTGTAGGCAACAACGGGCCCAAGATGTAACCTGCTTTCGCATACCAGGCCAAACAAATTTACTCGATATAATATTTCCTGTTGACCGAATCGAGGGATGCGAAAGGTTATGTATGATGTCGAAAACGCGCTTACGCCAATTTTCTGGAACGAACGGTCGAAGTTTTCCTGTTGATACGTCACAAATAAGAGAATAGTTCGAGTTTTCGAGTTTTACTTCTTCAAATCTTAAAGAGGATGATTGCTTAACGAGTGAAAGATGTTCTTTTTTAGAGTGTTGGTCCTCTGCCATTTGAATATAGTCGATCCCTTGTAAAAGTGCGTTTAAAGAATTTATTCCTATTCTTGAAAGAGCGTCAGCTACCACATTTTCCTTACCTGATAGATGCTTTATTTCGGTTGTATACTCTGAAATAGCTGCCAGATGTCTTTGCTGTCGTGCTGATTTGTAGTCGGTTATTTTTGAGAACGCGTAAACCAACGGTTTGTGATCTGTGAAAATAACAAAGGGTCGACCTTCGAGAAAATGTCTGAAATGATGAGTGCTCAGATACATGGCCAAGAGTTCTCTGTCGAACGCGCTATAATTTAGTTCAGGTGTACGGAGTTGCCTGCTAAAAAAACTAAGTGGTTGCCAATATCCATCATTGTATTGTTCTAAAACTGCTCCCACGGCAATGGTTGACGCGTCGGTGGTGAGTGCGAGAGGTGCATTCGGTTGAGGGTAAACTAGAAGAGTTGCTTTAGCAAGTGCTTCCTTAACCTTCTGGAACGCCACATCCATCTCGTCCGACCAAACTACTAATTTAGATTTATTTTTCAAGGCACAGTAAAGCGGCTTCATCAGGTTTGCTACCGCAGGGATAAATCGATGGTAATGGTTAATCATCCCGTTAAACTGTTGCAGCTCTTTTTTCGAAATGGGCTTTGGGAAAGAGTAAATAGCCTCAACCTTCTCTGGTAATGGAATGATTCCTTCTTGTGAAACATGATAGCCAAGAAAGTCGATGGTTGAAGTGCCAAATTTACACTTTTCGAGGTTGATCATTAAATGGTTACTATGTAAACGTTCAAATAATCTTTTGAGATGCTCCAAATGTTCTTTGACCGAGTTGCTAAACACAAGTATGTCGTCGAGGTATACGTAGAGGAATGGAAGATCTTGTACCACGCTATCCATAAACCTCTGAAATGTCTGTGCCGCATTCTTCAACCCGAACGGCATCCGCAAAAATTCAAACAAGCCAAAAGGTGTTATGACGGCAGTCTTGGGAATGTCTGGTGGGTGAACTGGAATTTGGTTGTACCCACGAATCAAATCGATTTTGGAAAATATCTTGCAGCCTGCTAAATGATTTGTGAAATCTTGGATGTGGGGGATTGGATATCTGTCCGGGATAGTTGCATCGTTAAGATTTCGATAATCGCCACATGGTCTGTAATCTCCAGATGGTTTAGGAACCATATGTAAAGGAGAAGACCACGGGCTATTTGATCTTCTTATGATCCCTAATTCCTCCATTCTTCTAAACTCCTTTTTTGCAAGAGCCAGCTTATCGGGAGAAAGGCGTCGTGCCCTCGAACGGCAAGGAGGACCAGTTGTGACGATGAAGTGTTCTACTTTGTGCTCGATGTCATTTCCAGAGAACTTTGGAATTGTGATTTCTGGGAATTTCTCTAACAAGGAATGGAAGATGTCCCTTCTCAGAGAGGCATTTCGCAGATGTAAAAGTGGAGCTGTAGTTAACGTACAGGGAAAGGTCAAAAAAGTTTCAGGATCGACAAGTCGCCGACCTTTAACATCAACTAGTAAGTTGTGCCTTCGAAGAAAATCAGCTCCAATTATAGGTTGATTTACATCAGCTACGTAAAATTTCCACGAAAAGACACGGCCAAAATGAAGAGATATCTGTTTGTTTCCGTAGGTCTTAATTTGGGATCCGTTGGCAGCGACGAGTGAACATCCATTATCTTGGTGGTTTAGACGGTCGTGACGGGTTGCGGGTATGACACTGATCTCTGCTCCGGTATCAATCAGGAACCGCACACCGGAGTTACCGTCGTGAATATATAGTAATAATGAAGAATCCGAATTGCTTCTCACCGTTGATAGTTTATGGTTGAATGAAGGGTTCTGTTCGTATTTGCATGGCGCTCGGCATTTCTTGGCCTTTGATCCATACGTTTCGTGATAATAACACCAGCCAGAAGACGGCGTTTCGTTTGTTTGTTTCGTCGTATCGAAGGATGTTCGCGGTGGAGCAAATTTCGACTTGCTCCTTTTAACCGAGTCGATCGCCAATCGTTGGGATCGTGTCTGCCAGATTTCATCAGCGTACTCACCGAGTTTATCTAGATCGGTGAAATCGGCGTGTGCTAATTGGAGTCTGACGTCATCGGGGAGTTGGCGGAGGAATATTTCCTCAAATAACATACAACAAGTATGACCTGTTGCCAACGCACGCATCTCTGAGAGGAGGACAGAGGGTTTACGATCCCCTAGCCCTGGCATGTCGAGAAGTCTAGCGGCACGTTCTCGACGGCTGAGTCCAAATGTTTTAAGGAGGCGTTCTCGTAGATGTATGTACTTTCCGGTATCGGGTGGAGAATCCAGTACATCCAAGAGTCTTGAGGCAGACTCCTGGTCCAGAGAGGCCACTAAGTAGTGGTATTTGGTCAAGTCGTCGGTTATTCGCCGAATGCTAAACTGAGCTTCAGTTTGAACGAACCATACGGCTGGTTGAGAAGTCCAAAATGTTGGAAGTTTGAGTGCAACGGCGTTCATTTCCGCGTCCATTTTAATCGGGGTCACCAATGTAGTGTCAACGAAATGGAAAGATTAAAAGTGATTACGATATTCTACGAAATTGCGTGTCCACCGTTATCTTCCGCTACATATATATATATATGAATGAATGAGAGGTTTAAATAAAAGAATGCCAAACGAAGTCCAGGTCCTGCAGTATCTTCATTTAACAACGTGACTGAAGTTTCAGATAACAAGTGTCTAAATGTATTTAATACGGATATTCAAAGGAAAATATATGTTCATAAAACAGAGAAGAGAAGGGGTATGTTTTAAAGTGGTTGACGATATAATACCAATCAGCCAGTTCTTTAAACCATTAACACGTGGTGTTATAAATGAATATTGTACACCCACGATTCATCTGCTTTATGATTTTATTCTGGTGTATATATGTGGATGTATCAAGCTCCATGAAAACCAAAGTTTCAATAAGTTGTTATACGTTTTTTACAGTCAGGCACATATATGTGCCCTGGAATCATTCGTCCCAGATCATATATCAACTGATTATAACAAATATTGATGCGTATATTTACTTAAAATCAAAACATCCCGTTTTGAGAATAGATGATATTTAAAGTAAAAATCATCTACAGTTTTCGTGTATCCTCAATTTTCCTTCTAACGTATCGATCTTCATCACTCTAAGATATATCGTAAATATTTATTCTGCTAAATTTTCCGTGTATATAAACCGTTTAATAAATTTTAAAATATCTGAAGCCTAAATTGAGGAAATTTTCTGGAATTATCCGCATGATTGTCTATAATGTTTGAAAAGAGGATTCCATGGAGATTATACAGCGATGAAAAATTTTCCATTTTATTAATAAGGAATGATAAGGAAATATATTTCGACTATCGATCATTCACAAATACTTTTATCACATTGTGATTGATGTTCCACCAATTTTTTGACAACCCTGCGCGGAAATATATAATGTCAAGTTTTGGTGATCAGCAATTGCGAAAGTTATTCCTAGATAATATTAATTTAACTCTACCTACAACCCAATATTCGGTATGATGAATAACATATCTTGAGCAATTATAAATATTTCGTATTAACACACTTTATTTAATTTTACTATATTAATGATATCAAAAAAAAATTGTTTATAATTATAAAAACAACCACAAAATAAAGGTCATTCAATCTAGAGGGAATTACTTAATTTATTCATTTATTTCTAATATTCCATGTCATGGCTTATTTTCGGTATTAACGATGTAAATAGCACCTAAATCAATCATTTTCCTGATGATATAAAAAATTTGATGGGTTTCAATATATCCACGAAATATGGTTTTTCGAGCAACTAAATTATCCGTGCCACCCACTTAAAAAAATGTCACAAATCAAATTTTTCTTTCATAGATGGGATATTTAGCCTTTCATTAATTTTCTGGTGAATTATAAGCTAATTAAAATTTATCAAAAATTTCAAAGTTCTGCCGTAACGCATAACATTAGATTTACAGCGTTGATTAATCAACTTTATCATCTCCGGCATCCCCTCTGAAATCGCCCAATCACATTTCACATCTAAATCACCAGCCAATATTTAACAGCAATTTATAGGATTTTTAAAGGGTTGTAAAAATTTAAAATATAAACAAAATAAATAAGTTTTAGTAGGTACTCCTGGGATATATTCTGGCAGATATGACGCAATTTTGTATAAAATGATATAAAATCAGATGAAGTAATATATATTAATTCAAAATAGTTCTTCGACATCATTTCTTGAATTCACCTGCATTACAACGAAATTCCATTTGGAAAAAAAATGTTCAACTGGGTTGCTAAATGGATTGTATGGTGGTAAAAATAATGGGGAATGGTAGAACGCTGTGACTGTGTTTCGAAATGTCTCGGTTTTCTCGAAACGGGTATTATTCATCACCAAAGACTCAAATCTACCAGAATACATCCAAGGGTTTCTACTTAAACTTAGTTATTGAGTTTATATTTTAAATTTTAAGAACCCTTTAAAAATCCTATAAATTGCTGTATAATTTTGGTCGCTGCTAAAGATGTGAAAGTTGAATGGACGATTTCGGACGCATCTCCGCCGATGTGAAAGTTTAATTATCATCGCTTAAATTTTTTTCAAACTACGAATAAAATAAGTAAACTATGGAATATATTATCGCCAAGGATCACATTCTGACGGTGTCTTTCTTAATTTTGTTATTTGGTGAATAGTGAGATATGTGAACATCGCCATCAGAGAATCACTTTGTAGATGATTATAAAACACACAGGGAGGGGTATGAATTTGGTAATGACTTACAACTAAATTAAGAACGATAGCATACTAGTGTCATTCTTGGCTATCAATAATTAAATTTAGTTTCTACGATAATTTTTGATGTTTGGCAAAAAATACATCTAACGTTATGTATTACGGCTGAACTAGATAAAATTTAAATGAACTATAAATTCACAAGATTACTAATGGGCAGGCCTTATATTCTCTATATGCAAGAAAATTTCGATTTTTGGGAACTTTTATCAAGTGTCATGCGATGATTATTAAGTATCTCGTAAAACCCAATAATTATCTGTAACCGATTTAATGATTTTGTTTTAATTGGATTCATTAGACCGAAACTACGTTGGCAATATTCACTCAATTCTTTAAATGTTCCCAAGATATCAAGAAAACATACTAGCTCTTACAAGCTTGTATAACATGGGCTATTACATCATCGAAAATATGAAATTTACCTACTTAAACTTTTGACATAATCCAATATTCAAAATCATCATATTTTCATTCATTTTAGGTACGATACGTTTTTGTAAATATGATTTAACTTCTGAAAACATTCTAATTCGATCAGATTATCTTTGACATTTTTAAAAAATCATTCCTTTGTAATAAATACCTCTGCTGCATTTTTTGAAACCACAGCATCTACATTGATTTGGTAGTATCATTTTCAGAAAAAGTGTTTCAATTATTTATTTTCAAAATTTTATAGATGAGTGCTCCATTGGTATAAATCGATTGAACATGGTCAGCCATTGAAAATTATGACGAATTAAACACATTCTTAATGTCATCTGTAAATTTATTTTAAAATCATGATAACCAAATTTATTTAATTATGGTAACAGAACAAAAAACAGTGCGAGCTTATTGAAAATATTTCAAAAAATAGATATTACAGGGCTCTATCGCTCATTGAATAATTTGAGTACGTTTTTCTATTTTTTAACATTTCACGATTCATTGTTGAGTTTACTACATTTATTATCAAATATAATCTGAGACACAGAAGCTTGTCAATAATTTTTCGGTGCATTACAACATCTAGATTTCCAAATATTCAAAAAAATTAATAAATATTTTTGTTCCAAATCACTGACAATAAAAATGATATTTGATTACTTTTGGACAAGACAATCGAGAGACAACTTTGCAAAATGTAAAGAGATTTTTGTCTGCATGTTAATGTCAAAATAAAATATATTATCAGTTTCATCACATATCTTGTTGATGATATGCCCAGATTTTTCAAGGGCTCAATTTAAGTCACAACAAAAAACGATCAAGCTATTTTCGATTTCCCCATTGGCTGCATTTCGACTTACAGGTCAAATATTTTTGCAGGATTACATAGATTTATTTTATTGTATGGCCATTTACTAGAGAAGCTAAAAGAGTGAATATAGCTTGCAATCTATTTATAACTTGATTGAGAAATATTTATCAAATAGAAATCGATATTAATTCTGGAATTCAAGATGCATAAAAACTTTTCAAATGAGTAGAAATGGATTGCAAGTATTCGCTCGAACGATTATTCAGTGCAGAAATATTGACCGATGGCAGACAATATTAAATATCTTAATTTGAAAATCGTAACAAATGTTGACAAATAATGTTCTATCGAGACGACTTAGAAATTCGAATATCATAAATTTTTTCGCCCTTCTTCAAAAATCAGTTTAAATGATTTCTGTAAATATCTTTTCTAAGGACCGAGAAAAAACTCGCATTTATTTGATATTGAGAGATATCTTTTCATCATTTTCTTCCATTATTTATAATTGAATTAACTCGTGTATATTTCAGGGTACCATGGATATAAAAATACTATTTCGTATCATATATTTTATTGAAATATCTTAGTTTTAGACAAGTGATGAAAAGTATCAGTTTGTAATTTCAACATCTCATCCACAAATTAAAATTTGGTTACATATCATTTCTCGTTCAAGATCCCTACTTTCAGACGTGAACATTCAAACTTTCAATCTGATATTACGTTACTTTCCGAAAGTAAATGATAAATGGTAGCGAAAATATTGCTGATAGACTCAGGCAAATCGAAGTAAAGCACTACGAATGTTAAACTTTAAAATATTACCACATGTTCCTATGACCCTAAAAGAGAATCTTTAAAAAATTTCATTTAGTTTTTATGATATAAATACAAATTAGAACTTTAAATGTCGAGATCGGCAACTCTCACATCTTGTACGATAAATGGTATATATGACTGCATTAAATACATACAATGGATAATTAAACCACTAGGAATATCGGCATAAACACTCTAATTTCAACCAATCGAGTTTGAGTGTGAAATAGAACGTTTTTACACCATATATTTTTTCATTGTCTCTACCTCTATGAAATATTATCGTTGTTTTATAAATACATTATATATGGGGTTAATGCACGGTCAAAGAAAAAATGGAGAATATCTCTCAAAGTATTTTTGAGCGTACAAGAAATCATCCTCAGCGTGAAAAGCATTATTTTACGTTTGTAAGACAAATCGAGATAGCGTTTAAGTAATGTTAAGTTGTTTTGATGACATTAAAATCGCTTAAGATTACACAAATTAACTTTTACGAATTGGTTTTCTTTCGGTGGTGTTAAAATGGAATATCCTCCATCTACTCATTGATTTTAGATATCTGAAAATCCAAATCTTACTCCTTTTGTAAGCATTCTCTCATCAGTTTATGCTTTATGTTAAAATCGGTTTAATTATTTTTTTCTGCCTATTGAAGATTATTTAAATTCACTTAATTATTGTCTCATCGATTAATTTTGGTTTTTCAGTGATATTCTTGATATCTTTGTGATGTCATCATTATGTTTTGCTAATTTTCGCATTTTTAATATTATATCTACGTATTTAATTTTAATATGGTGCGAATTTTAGATTGTCTTGAATAATGTTTACGTTAGACAACTCGAGCTTTTAATGTGTTAACACAAACATTCAAAGATAAAATATTGTTATATGAGTGTAAACTCCTGTAAAAATTATTTGATTTCAGGCCTCTTATATCAATTCTTTAAAAGTTAGATGTGCCTTATGGACATATATTTTGTCTATTTACAACAAGAAATAAACTGTAATATTGAACAAACATGATATTCATTATCTAAACAACTCATCATTATAAATCAAGCTAAGACTACGGTAGTATAAATTATGAATACGGATCATATTATTCTAAGTAAATATCGATCAATTAACATCATTTTGAACGAATTCTTGGTTAATAAATGCATTATCCGCATCGATAGGTCATTGAATTTTTTAACATGTGAAACGTTTTTGTACTGAGGTTTTAGGTCTATTTCGACATTTAACGTTCAATTTAGTCATTCAATCATTTCATTTTGACAAGATACAACCAAATCTTATAGGATGGAAAAATTTAGTTAGCCGCCATCCGTTGAATGAACTTGAGTTTTGCTAACACACGTTTATTGACATGGAAAATCAACTTAAACAAATCATAGTATATAGGGGTTGTAATCTTAGGTGAATTTTTAAATATCAAATTCGATCAATTTTTCAGACGTCTCAAAATCATAATGTTTAGATTTTGTCAGTGCGCAAAGTACATCAGAACAACTAAGGTGATGTTGTCTTTAACGAGATTTTCGACCTCTATACTTTGAATGTTATAGAAAGCATTTTTCCTTTTTTTTGATGGACTTTTGATCCAACGATTATTTTAACGGTAAACATAACACATCAAAGAGACAAATTGCATCACTGGTTGGTAGAAGAATTATTTAATTCACACGGTTTATAAATTATGCTAATTTTTGACTACATTTTCACAATTTGAGTGACTCATTTTTGTTAATCGTCTGAATTAGAAATGGTGCAGATTTTATTTTTAGGGATGTGTATAATTTTCGAAAAGTTTAATATTAAAATTACGATAATATTACTGCAGTTCGCTTACCGTGTATGCTATACTTCTTACAAATGTTATTTTCCATGTCAAAAGATTTAGGCTAACAAAACAAAACACCAAATTCAACGATCTTTCTATTTAATAAATTTTCATATTATACAAACATAGAAGATTGGTTTTTTCAAGTTAAATGAAATTCTAATTTTAAAACCTAATTAAATAAAAGAAAGGACCAAATTTAATTTTCGAAAGATGTAATAGACCTGCAAAACCTGTACATTTAAGATGATTTCCAAGTAAATGTCATAACTACAAACAATGAACGTGCCAATTCATCCAGATTTCACTAGACATCTGAGAGAAGCAACATAATTAACACTTAGAGTGAATCAGTATACGTAAATGACATATTGACATGAGTATTCATTTTTGAATACGTCATTAATCTAATATTACTACATGCGGCAAAGAATAAATCCATTGAATGAAATACGTTTTTATACAAGCTTTTAACTCATTATAACATCGTATTTTTCATGACATTTAAAGAAACGCCGTAACCCGCTAAAAAAAATTTGAAATTATCAAAAATTAAATTAGCTGATCATCATAATATTGGAAGTCAATGAGAGTTAATAACGCTGGTGTGATTAAATTTTCTTTAATTTGAAATTGCATTTCCTTCGCTTGAATGCGAAATTTTGAGTCCTAAATAAAAGCTACAAATACTTTGAAAAATTTCATGTTTGTATTGTATCATTCCCACGATTAGCATTGTAACAGCCCCGCTGTCTACAAAAATAGTGATTGGTGCAAATTTATGTGAAACAAGATTTGACTTTATAGATCTTTGAAAAGGGTTATTAATACGGAGAGTCATCATCTTATGCAAGTTTGTCTTTTGAAAATAGCACTGTAAAATTTTAAACAGGGAACGATTTGTGATCCATTGTTGATGAACAGGTCTTTGTTTAATTTCTTAAATCAATAAAGAGTAGATTGAATTATTACCATTGTTCTACTCCCGATAGATGATCAAGTGCTCAAAAATAAAATCTCTTTGATCTATTGATTAAACTCGTTATACGCTTGTAAATATTTGAACCGCGATAAAATTCATCGTTTGCTTTTCAGTGTTGCATTCCGCTGAGATCATCATTCTTGTATAATTTATCGTATCCACCAGGTTAATTTTATATATTTCAGAAAGTTTTCGAGCTCAACTAAATGTTGAAAAGGTCTGAGTCTGCACATATTTGATGTCAAATAAGCGATCAGCCTCAACATCGTTGTTCCATTGTACAGAGTGGCCAGTGGAATCTGATTGATCAATTTATAGAATTACCAACCACATTGTAAAAGTATTCACGGAAAAATTTAGTGAGATTTTCAACTCGGCAATGAAGATCTAATAAAAAATTTGAAGTACAGTCATCGATGTCAAAGGTGATACCCTCGGTATAAAGTTCACATTGACTTGGGTCTTGTTGTACTGAACAGATTGGAACAAATTGTTAATTAAAATGACCTTTAGCAATCTTCAAAATTTGCTTAAAATTAGAATGCATCTACAGTCGATCCATTGACAAATTTTTGTTGAATTGTATAAAGTTACCAGTTTTATAAAAGCAGAAAACATAAATACGAATATTGCTATTTACACATAATTATTTAGATGTTTAATAAAGCGTAGAATCATATGGACAATCCTAAAATATATATATATATCAACAAATTACATGACATAATAATGTTTTGTCGATAATATCCCACTGTAATTGGATATTCATGTAGTTCGATTTGCTTGATATATTGGGCACCTTCGAGTTGATTTTTGAGCGTCTTTGCATCGGTTCATGAAATTAAATCTATTATGAATGGCGGGTTATTTAAATACTTTTGAAATTTTAATATAAAAGCGATGACTCTCGTGTCATATCATTTTCGGTAAATCACATTTATGGATGATTTCGTATGATGAATATAATTCTGACTCTTATTATATCAAAAATAAGACTCATTCGAATTAAATTATCTTCTTCATTATCACAATCTTTTACAATTATTGGAGAAATATCGGCTATCGCCACACTGAGCAATGGGTGAACGACCCTACAAGTTATTTATGTAATATCGACATTGTGACTCAGATTTTTGCATCGACGCACAGAGAAATGCGATAATTCTTAAACAGTCATTATTTGAGAGATGCATTTAATGATATCAAGACTTTAAGTTAAACTGTTTATGATATCTAAGAATTATTAAATAAGATGTTCACAAATTATTTCTATCACTCTGAGAGCTCGCCATAAATTGTCTATTGGTCAAGGAATTGCATGAGTATATATTTTGGGATATATGAATATACTTTTCAGTTTTTTTTAATTAAAAGTTTATTGACGGATCTATATGGATCATTAATGCAATCGATAAAAATTTATACGCCAAACCCTCTAAATTCTTTTGATCTTCTCTCTGTGATTGTAATAAAATGCACAGTGAATCATATGTGAAATGATTAACGTATGCATATCCCTGTTGGAATATAAACACATCGCAAATAGTTGATAATTTAAATACAAACTAAAACCTAACAACAAAAGCATAGATTGAATTGTAATTTCTCGAGGTTTAAACACGCATGTCTAAGAAATTTTAAAATTTTCGTTTCCTCAATATCAACTAATTTTATTTTTAAACAAAAATATTTGTGGCTTATATACTTAGGTGCATTTACAGAGACCCTTTGTGCGATGTTTAAATAGTTATGATTAATACTCTTCTCCATTTATCTGTCAGTTTTATTAAATAATGTAAAAATATGTCTGCGAGAGTCTAACAAATGTTTCAAAAAGTCAAATATCAAACAGACGTTACAATATTAAGAAATATCACAAGCTTGACATAGGTTAGAAAATTAGGTTATGAAATTGTGAACAGTATTTAAAAAAACTAGTTTGTGTAAAATGTTACCAAAAATAAACATAATCGAATATCTTATGATTTAAATGGTTTTAATATCATATTTATAATGATTAAAATGTTCTGTTGACGGAAGAAAAATATTTAATAGATAGGTCGTTAGGGGCGTAGGTCATATCTGCTTGCGAGATAATAAAAAAATACTAATTAAAATATTGTAAGTTTAAGGTGGTTTCATAAAACTAAATGAAAGGTATAACAAGAAAAAAGAGATACAACCACCTAGAGTATGATTCTGTAATATTAGCGACCTATACAATGAACGCAGCATAACGTCAATAATATAAACTAATAAGATTTATATAATCTGGATTTCAAATTAACTATTTCTCTGATATTTTAAAAAATTGTAAGATATTTTATATCGAGTGTATTTTCATTTATCGAATCGATTCATAGAGTTTAATGGGTTTACCTAAAAAAATTAAAAATTCAAGCAATATTCAAACATTCTGTCACTATCAAATTATCAAAGGCTAAAAGCGTTTATTTATGGACTGTGATTTTATATGTAAATTATATTTTATGGACTAAAAATATTTAATATTTTGAGTCATCGCCATAATCCTGTGATAAGCATATTTTGAATAAAATATTTCAATGATTTAAGACTGGTTGTCAATTTAAGACTGTTTCTAATGTAATTGCTACAGTGATAAATCAATTAAATCAATCAGATTTTTCATAAAAATTTTTCTCCAATTTTTAAAATTTTATCGCATCAATTTTTTCTATTCACAAACAAGTTTTTGAAGATGAAACCATGAGAAATATAACATATTTTTACAAACCGATATATGTTTACGCAAATTGCACTGGTATTATACGCTTTTCGCTTGTTCCAAAATTTATTTTACCTTTAATATAGATATAAAACAAACTGTGAAGATAGGACTTCAGACCTTGAAATTTATATTATGATCACAGTTCTATGAAAAGTTGAGATATTAAGGATTTTATGTCTTCAATCGTTAATAGTTTTTTAAAAAATTCAATTCGTGTTTGAAACAGATGATGATAGTGTTGATATTCTATGAGTGTAAATGGATATGCGTAAAGAATCTACCGTTTAGATAGTACGGTTCGAGTATATAGATATACAGTATTGTATATGAAGCTAGTGTATTTATCATTTCTATATGAAGTATATTTGTAAGCATGTTTTCGATATCCTAAATTGATAACGTCAGATCATGAAATGTTGAAAACTCCATATTTTATTCGACGTCTGAATACACAATCGATTTGTTAAATTATTTTCGATGATAATCTGTCAAGTCTTTCTTTGGGGTAAATCAATATGTAGAAAGGCAGGTTGTGGTATTCAATCTCTTAAAATGACAGACATGATGGAATAGTAATTCTAACTATAATGATCAAAAATATATGTTGGCTCACCCATTTTTCGAAATAGAGAATATTATTACCAGACCATCGACGCCATTCATGAACATTAATGGGCTTTCTGTTCGTCCAAAATTCAATCCATGATGTTTAAAAATATATTATTTCCTACAACGATAGGCCTTGCAAAATATATCGAATTTATCTGGAATCGATTCGAACCCATAATACAATATTTGGTTGCCAGCGGATGTAATTACATGGGTAATGAACGTCTTAGTTTAAAGTTCTTTACGATTTTTGGAACCATTTCACAAATAGCCTTTAAATAGATCCAAAAAATGTATCAATGAATACAGATGATCACAGCTGAATAAAAAAATTCAGCTTATAATTTTCCTGCAGGTATATTTAAGAAATCGCGGTATTCAAACGAAACTCTACACGAAGGAACCTCAACGTATAGTGGAACAACCCCTACAGGTAAATAATAAAAAATCCCCTTTTTAGGTGCAAGTGTACATTATGTTATTTATCTATTTCAAAAACACATTAACTGATGTTTAAATTTCAAAATTCATTGTATATACTTGCATCTATATAATTTAGCAAAAATTTCTCTGTCATAGGTATTAATACTATCAAATTTAATGGATTTTTTTACAACGGTAGACAGGATAGCCTACATGAGCTTAATATTTTGAATTTCATTATTATTTCTTGAAAACATCGAATACAAGTGTATATGCCTTGAGTATCTCGGGATATGAGAAATATGATCATTGCAGAATCGCCTTGATTATATTATTCATTCTAATTTAGAGTCAATATTTTTCATTTTAATAAACTCTATAGTCTCATATTAAAAGTTTTTTTTGACAAAAGTATCATTGTCACCATTTCATCATGTTTTGGCCTCTTGTTCAATCTACTACCATGTTCTTTGTCTATTAAAATATACTTCTTAACCAATATTAAGACATTTCCAAAGTTATTTCTCAAAACCCAGATGAATCATTAGACAATCAAATTTTACTTTCGAACCAAAGAATATTTGTATTTGACACTTACTGACGAGCATTTGTTACTACATATGTAAAATTATGGTTTTTTTTTTAATTTTAAACATACACAAATAACAAAAATGAAATCTGTTTTTTCTCTAAGTTAAACAAAAATCAGATTAAGAAAAAATTATTTAAGTGTCAATACTTGTTAAATAATTATGAATAACCATTTAACAGCCTTACGAGAGAAGAGAAACAAATTCGAAATATATTTTACATGCGGTAAAGTTAGGGACGTATTATCTGAGTTTTAGTGTAGTTACCTTTTGAGGTAATTCTCTGATAATCATTATACTGTCCATAAAAATTATTGTATTCATGTTTTTACTGTTGATTAGATTACTTGGCTATAGATATTGATAGTCAGATTTAATAAAGATAATTACATTTAAAGTTTTGAATTAATGATTACATTCACGAAATAATGTGAACGTAGGTTATCAAAAATAATCACTCTGCTGAAATGATTTGGACCATTTATTCACTTCCATTAAAAATATCACTTACAAAGTTCGTAAATATGTTTATAACTCTCAAAATAAGTAAATATAGAGAATACATTTATGATAAAAATACGCCGCTGAGGTCATAAATATGAAAAACATACCAGAAAATTATTTGGACGAAAATTAACAAAAAATCCCTATGTATTAAAAAATTAGAAAAGAATATTATTCATAATTCGTTTGTAATAAAACTTGGTAGATATATATTTGTTTATCCTTTCGCCAGGACACATTTTTGAAGATTTAAAATAAAAAAAATGCTCAGAATGTAACAAAATATATGATAAATATTCCAGGAAATTATCATATTGAATTTATGTGAAAAATATGAGAAATGTAAGCAGTGATATATGTGATCAATTTTTGTATGAATAGGTTAGACCCCAAGCATAGTACGAATGTC
>JWZT01001778.1:18312-37364 GCA_000827895.1 Thelohanellus kitauei | reverse complement strand
GCAATTATTAATAAATTTGTCTAAATTCTACGATTAGACTCCATTATACGAAGCGTTTATTGCATGGGGTTAGATTGTTGCGATCTGCTAGCTTAATTTTTTTTTCGTTTTTACATATTTCATCAAAAATTAAACCATACTCGTACTGTTCATGTTTTATGATGGCCTTTACACGGCAGTTAACTTTCATGAGTATGAATACGTTATCGATGAACGCCATAGGTCCATATGTTTCGGGTGTATTTATTAAGTTTTATAATAATTAATTACATTGTCCTATTTTGGATAAATCCAATGCGTGACTTGTAACAACTGCAAATCAATAAGATCTGGTAAAATTTATTTCATGAGCCAGGATCTTTCTTTTTAATGACTAAGATGCTGCTTTAAAATGAATATGGTTTATTACAAGGTAAACCTTCAATAGACAGTGATCGGACATTTTATAGCAGTTTCTGACACGTGTTCCGGTATAGATACTTAATTTCTAATATTATCATTTTAAAATTATTTCTAGATCTGTTCTTGGAAAATGACTATAGCAAATAAAACCAAGGTGGCCCTTGAAACATCTTTCAGATGGATAAGCCTATAATTCTATGACAAAGTACAATAGAGTCGTGAATTTGAACGATGTTCGGCCTCGAAATTTTAAGTAGCTTAAGGTGGATACTGGGAATGTATGTTGTTGATTCGAAATCGATTTGAAGGGATTCAATCCAGATGGGACTTATTATATGCATACCCAATCGAAAGATGTTAGCACTGATGGAAATAATAATGAGGTATTTTTATAATTTATAATTTACAAACATGTTGCTTCTAGAAACGAAATCTATTTTGATATTTTTAATTATTCCATTTATTTTCTTGTAAAATTAGGCTTGGAAAACATACCCAGTGATGCCCTATATATGCACAAAAGAGCAAATCACAGTTTATTTTTCAAAGTTTTTTTATATTAAACCAGGATGTAGTAACTTCTGTTCTTCTCAACAAAGTGCAGGCCTACTGGTGAGCATTATCAAAATTGTTTAAAACGGATTGTCAAACACGATCCCATATTCTACAAATAAATATAGGTACATCATATTTGAGATTTACTTAGACAAATAGGTGTGAAGAGAGCACCATGGCGCAACACCAGAACAATCGTTTGATAATATTCCGTCATAAATCACTAAATTTATTACACGAGTATGAAAATATTTCATCTTTGTCTTGGAAAATTAGTCATGTTTTGGATATACTTAAAATGTTTCAATAAACATAAAATTGAAAAGAGATTCTCGGTGAATAAATGAATAACAAAAATGATATGATGTCAAAAAAGAAGTGTATATACGTACTTTTCACTAATATTTGATACTTAAAAAAGTTGAGACACGACGTTTATACTTGTTGTTACTTTATCTGAATGAATGTGCGAAAATATTTCAGTTTTGACATTAATATAGACAAAACATTTCGCAAGTTTGATCCGAATCGCACATGTAAATAAAAATTTCGATAATTGAGTACAGAAAATTATATATTATACTTAATATTTATAGCAATATTGATGTTTAAAGGGTTAAAATCAAAAAAATAAACTCAACGCGCATTTTAGAAACCCGTTGTTGGAAATATCTCCTGTATTCTAACCTTCTCCAACGGTCTCCGTCTCTTAAAATATGATTCATAAGCAATAATAAAAAATATCAAACAAGGTAGCTTTCTGAACCATGATCAATGATATGACAATGAAATTTTGTTTTCGAAAATTTGAATTTATGTATTGGACATTATGTAGAGAATTTCTAAAAATATATATGGATTTTTACACTTTAAGCTCTAAACATTAACCACAATTCAAATCTGTGTTTTCGAAAAATTCGACTACAGATAGGGCAACAATTTTTAAGATTGAATACTTGCTAGTTCACTTAAATAACCTCGTCACTACAATTAATGACTTATGGAAACAATTGCGATATCAATTTTAGATGCGCAAAAGTTGAGGTATATGTCCTAAGTTTGACAATAGTTACACTCTGTTATTTATAGGATAATCATTATGTTGTTTATAATAATTATTTTATTAAAGTTTTCACCGTAATTTTGATTACTTGACAATAAATATTGACCGCATGATATGGAACATCATATTTCAACATCACAAATTGGCCACGATATTAAGATTTTGGATGTCATTTTGGAAATAATGTAAATTAGGTTTATCAAAAAAGATCACTCATCATTAATGGTCTTGACAATTTCTACATTTACATTCAAATCACACAAAAACTTCTTTTAATATTTTTATAATTCTCAAAAGATGAAAATCACAAGCATATATTTATGGGAAAAAAACGCACCTTTGAGAGTGTATGAAAAGGACTCCAGTCTAAAATCTGGAAGAAAATTGTCAAAAAATAAATATGAATAAAAAAGTTTCTTCTAATTTATTTTGAAAGGCTACATATATATATCTATTTACTAATTCGTTTTCTTTGAAGTAGGTAAAAAGATCTAAAACTAAAAACAAGGCCCAGAGTGTTTTAGACTATCTAATAAACAATTGTAAGAAATTTTAAGGTTTAATTTATGTAGAAAATATTAGAAATGTTAACTGTGACATATAAAGAAGCATATTTATCGTTATTAGATAAGCACATAGGGATAATTATGCTTTTTTAATTTAAAAAAAAATATTTTGTTTTGGTTTTATACTTTTTTTCAGGAGTTTCTAGATAAATTTTAGTTGAAATCTCAATCGGAGTTGTTAGATAACGGAAAACCAGTAATATTTTCACGGCTTCAGGTTTATATATTAAAGAGTGATTAATAAAAAATTACCCATAAAATCTAATCTACATGAATTGCATGAATCTTTACCTATCCGTGTTTGAATAATTAGCTCAAGATAATTATTTTTTATATTCCATGATTGCAATTGTGCATTTTTATGTACAGCAAGTTGAATTACGACTGAATATACAACTCAATCATTATTAATATTAGAAATAGTCTTTTTATATCGAGTATCTCCATAAATTATATACAAAAAACCCATGATGAGGAGCATGCGAAATAGTCTAGATTTAAAGATATATCTCAAAGTACATGCATGGTTAGCATTAATCAACGTTGTAATCAATTTTAATTAATCCAACACGAAGGATGATATTCCAATTACACATACTAGCCACCTGAGAAGTTCTGGGCCTGGTAAAGAATGGACCTCTGAAAAGTAATAAGTTCGTATATAATGCCTACAGAAACTTTGGCATCTATTTTTCAACAAATTACTATTAATAAATCAGCCAAACATTAAAAAAGTATAATGAAAACATCCAAAAATAAATTAGCGATATTTAGAATATTGCTTGTTAATTAGAGTCAATCACACGTCTGTGATTACATTATGTTTAATTTCTTAGTATAACTCATTCGCTTGAATGCGAACTTTATGGCCTTTAATTAATACCAAAAATACTTATTTTAATTATTTAACGTTTGTATTGAATCATCCCAACGAATATTATTGCAGCTGCCACGCTGTATACAAAAATCATGAACGGTATGAATTTGCGTGAAATAACACTGGACTGTAAAGCTCTTTGAATAGACTCAATACGAGGAGTCATGATCTTATCCAAGTTGGTCTTCTGAAAATAGCACTGCATAATTTTAAACAGGAAACGATTTGTGATCCATTGTTGATGCTCACGGTTGGTTTTAAGCTCTTCAATCACAGACGAATAGTTCGGATGGTTTGCTTTGTTCTCATCTCGATACATGATCAAGTGCTCCAAAATTAAATATTTTTAATCTATAGATTATACTCGTTATACGTTCGTAAATACTCGAAGCACGATAAAAGTCATCGGTTGCTTTTTCATGGTTGCNAATATTATTGCAGCCGCCACGCTGCATACAAAAATCATGAACGGTACAAATTCGCGTGAAATAACACTGGACTGTAAAGCTCTTTGAAGTCTCAATACGAGGAGTCATGATCTTATCCAAGTTTGTCGTTTCAAAATGGCACGGCAAAATTTTGAACAGGAACCGATTTGTGATCCATTGTTGATGCATAGGGTTGTTTTTAAGCTCTTCAATCAAAGACGAATAGTTCGGATGGTTTGCTTTATTATCCTCTCGATAAATGATCAAGTGTTCCAAAATTAAATCTTTTTGACCGATAAACTCGTTATACGTTCGTAAATACTCAAAGCACGATAAAATTCATCTGTTGCTTTTTCAGAGTTGCATTCCGCTGAGATGATCATTCTTGTATAATTTTTCGCATCATGAACTTTGGGTTTCAAATATTTCAGAAAGTTGTTGAGCTCAAAGAAATGTTTAAAAGGTCTTAGTCTGCACACATTCGCGTCAAAGACAAGATCAGCCTCAACATCGTTGATTCATTGTCCAAAGTAGTGAGTGGAATCTTTTTGATCAATATATAGATTTACCTAACACATTGTAAAAGTAATCACGGAAAAATTGGGTTAGATTTTCAAATCGGCAATGAAGATCTAATAATAAATTTAAGTACAGTCCTCGATGTGAAAGGTGATAGCCTCAGTATAAAGTTCACATTGACTCGGGTCTTGTTCTACTGAACAGATTGGGACAAATTGATTGTTAAAATGGTCTACAGCAATCCTCACGATTAATTCTAAAAATTACAATGCAACTATCATCAACACCTTCGCAGATCTTAGTAGAATTTTCCAGGCTAACCAGTTTGAGAAAAGCAGCTAACAGAAAGAGGATCATTGCCATTATTACAAATTATTTGATTGGTGTATATTAATCCTATATTCTTACAGACAATCCGAGAATAAATAAACAGACTACATTATGTAATATTGTTTACTTAAAAATATCCTATTGTAATTTACAAGTTTTTAATAGATTATTTTTTAGATATTGCGCACTTTCGAGGTAATTATTGCGCGTCGTGGCATCGGTTCATGCATACCAATCTATCACGAATGACGGGTTTTTATATACGTCAGAAGTTATAATATAAAAGAGATTAATCTCTTGTCAAATCATTCTTGGTTAAACTCATTGTAGAATGGTTTCGTAAGGGCGAAACTACTTCCATGCCATATGACTTCAAAAATCATAAAAATCAGAATTAAATTTTCTGCTTCCTTAATCCATGATCTTTTATTAATTATTTGAGCAATGTAGACTTTGAGCAAACAAAACTATTACTCAACGGCCTTATACGTTTGTTGGTGTAATATCAACCTCAGTCCGCTCATTTTTGCGTCCACCTCAGAGAATATCTCAAATTTCGAACTTTCATCAGTTGACTAATGCGTTTCAGAATACAAATAATTTAATGCACAACGTTTTCTTGACTTGTTAGTTGTTGGTGGAGAGAATCAGAAATATCAACTATCACTCACAGAGATTGCTTGTACATTGTAAGCGGGCACGGTATCGTTGAAGAATTGTACACTATATACTAATACATTTTTAAATATGCTTATAATATAGATATGTTTGACACACCTTTGTAAAACAATCAATTCAATAGTGAAAATTTAAACCAAAAATGGTATTTCTGGTGCTCATAACTCTCTGGATGTAAAAAAAAGCAAAGAGATTTAAAATTTTAATGATTTAAGTTTGCCTATCATTATTGGAATATAAGAATTCGACAAATATTTGACAGTCTATCAATAGAAACGATTAAATCAAATCGGAACATATGTTGAATATCTATTTCTTGAAGTTTAAACACGCGTGTCTAAAATTTGTTTAAATTTGGTTTCAAGTATGTGAACGAATAATATTTTATCAATAATAGTCGAATCTAGCTTGCCTTTGTGATCATTTGAATAAACCCTTTGTGTGACGTGTAAATATTTTACGAATGAGTCTTCTCGATTACGCAATCGTTTTAATTTAGAGCTGTAAATGAATGCACCTGTTGGTCCATCCAATGTTTTTCGTAACCCAATTATTATATTGGCTTAGGAATATTAAAAATATATGAAAATCATCTGACAGGCAACTAAATTAAGGTCTGAAACTATGAATGAGAATTTATTCGGTTATTTTGTGTAAAATATTCTCAAAAATAAATATATTTGAATATTTTCTCATTAATACATTTTCTAATACCATTTTTACAAAAAGTTCACTTATTTTATTAACGGACGCAAACATTTACTAACGATTGGTTCTTTGAGACTGTGTATCCTATTTTGGCGTTAGATGAATTTTCAGATATTACATATATATTTTGTGTGTTTTGCGATGTAGCACAACACTAAATGATTATTAGAACGATATTTGAGATATAAACATCCCAGTATTGAATTTAGCAATATTTGTGAGTCATTCAATGAACGTCGCACACTTTTCATACATATCAATTTATTCAATTTATATCATCGTGAATTAGAGTTAAATGTTTCTCTGGTATCTCCATAAACGACGCTTGATTGTTTATCGAGTCGATTTTCATCTCATCGATTCCTATTGTTGACAGGTTTTACCTCATAAAATTACCAAGTAAAATAACATTCAATCATTCTCTAGTTATAAGATTATCATGGGGTAACAGCCTTTATTTTATCGACATTTAAATTTGAGGTACATTTTTTGCAACGAAGTTAGAATATTTTTTGAGTTATCCCCATGGTATTGTGATAGGAATGCTTAAAATGATATATTACAAGTATTTTTTCATCAAATTGTCAATTTTTACTTATTCCGAAATAATTGATACAGAGATAAACGAACGAATTAAATTCCAGTTTACCATTGCATTTTGCCAGAAATATTTAGAATTGATATCGCCGCCAATATTTTTATTCGTTAATATATCTTGAAAACCGGAGTCAATAAATACGTCTATTTCCACAGACCAATGTCTGTTTACCAAAAAATGTCGATGTAATTTAACCTCTCGTTTTTGCAACTAATTTTTGACAAAAACCAACGTTCTAACACAAATCAGAACATGTAAAACTTTAGATCTTGAAATTTATTTGGTTGAATCTCGCTTTAACAAACCGTCAAATATTAATGATTTTGTATCTGCAATAATTAATATGTTTTAATTTAAAGACATATGTTCGAAACAGATTCTCAATGTTTATATTCTAAGTGCGTCTTCCACTGATATATGCCGAGCATATACCATACGGGAAATATTGCTTGATTACAAAGATTTACAGATTAGACTTTGAAGTTAATATGTTTTTGTATCCTTTAATATGAAGTATATTTCAAAACATGTGTTCGAATTTCAAAATTTATTACGTAAGTCTATGAACAGATGACGAATCAATATTTTATTAAACTTCTGAATAGAAATTCTTTTTTGTAATATTATAATGTATTATTTTAAGCACAGGAATTTACACTAAGTCCATCAACATGAGATCAAGCTCGATATAATATTCAATAAACTAAAAGATCGGATATTACAGTACAATTATTCCTACAATAGATGTGAAATTAAAATATCTGCTCTTCCAAGCTTCAAATTAGTAAATTATTTTAAAAGATCATTGATGGCTTCCGTGGCCCTTTATGGACAATTTCGTCTAAAAATACTCCATTCTTGATGTTTGAAACATAAATTTCCTTCCGTGGTAGGTCTATTAAACATATTTCGACACATTTAGCTAAATATTCAACCTTTAGTAAAATACCTATTTGCAGGCGAAAATGATTACCTGGATAAAAGACATCTTTTTGTAATTTCTTCAGTTTTTATGAAAACTTTGACAAATGTACAAAAAACTTTCTGTGATTAAATTTGATATAAAACTGAATTAACAAAATATTCCTCCATGGTGTTAACCTACGGGTTTTGATTGAATTCGATATATTTTTGAATCAGAATTCAATTGAAATAAACCTTAACGTCGGATTGAAAAAATGTATAATATTGTAATATTCTTTGGCCATGTTTAGATATAGGGGTAAATAATTTGTAGTATAAAATTCGAAACCACATTTCCAGATAAATAAACTTGATACATCATTCTCTTTGCTTACATCCCTAATTCTGTTGATATTTCTCTCTGACGTGTTTTGATACTAAAATTCCAAATAATTTATTTTCAAAAATGATGAATAGCATACTCTACATACAACATAACTATTTGATGTTCCGAGTATTTGTCAAAAAATATTCAATATGAATATCTAGACGTTGAGTATGCGCGTAAATCAAATATATGATTAGTGCAAAATTTCATAACTATTTTATAATCGTAATTGAAATTCAGTGGCCAGTATTCATAATTAATGTTCAATTATCAATTATTTTATTAATTAAACATTTATATTAAATATTTTTCATGTTAATATTCTCAATTATCTTAAAATCAAAAATACAAATCCACACTTATATCAGTTCAACCATTTATTTGGGATATTTTCGGTTATTCAATCTTCTCTATTTGTTTTCATTTATTTAAATATGCCTTTTAAGCAAAAAATAAGACACATCAAACAAGTTATTTTTTCAGAACTAGAATGACTCATATAACAATTACATTTTTGATTCAAAAAAGTAAATTTATTAATTAGACACTTACTGGATAGTATTTAAAACCAAATATCAAAAATAGATGGCTTTCTTAAATTTACATTCACAAAAGAAATTGAAACATGTTTTATCCAAATATCAACTATAATTTTTTCCGAAAATATTTGTAAGTTTGAAAAATCTAATTCGTTTTGAATTATCCCACAATAACCATCAATGAGTAGAGGAAACAATTGCGAACTCCATATATGATGCGCCAAAGTTTTGCTGTGTCATCTGAGTATTATTGTTTATACTTTACAGTAAATCTAGAATAATTAAATGGTTAAATCAGAATTTAGTTTTGAAAGTTTTACATTTCATTAAATTGATTGGCTATAAATATCGACCTAATGATATATAATTTCAGGATTCCACGACTAATAGGCTACGATTTGTGTATTTTAGAAATGATTTGAACGAAGGTTATTTGAAACTGATCATGCTTCTGTTATGATTTTGATAATTTCATCGTTTCAATTCAAATCACTTTAAAAACATAGTTAAATATGTTTATTCCACACAAGAGTAAATCTCTAATAAATTAATAAACAAAACATACATTTGAGTCAGTTTGAAAAGGATTCCTGAGTAGTATATGGAAGAAAATTGGCAAAATATGTGTACAAAATTTACTTTCTAATTTATTTCGAAAAATCTGTGTATATATCAATTTACCAATCGTACTCTTTTATGTAGGTAGGAAAAAATAAACAAAACCGAGGCTAGAATGTGGCAGACTATCTAAATACAATTTAATGAAATTATAATGTTCAATTTATTTAGAAAATATTAGAAATGTAAACAGTGATAGATATAATAGAACACATTTATTATGATAGCTTAGCAGCCAGCCATACTACGCATTTTTAATTAAAAAAAGTATTTTATTTTATGCTGGTGATTTAGAATTTTCTAAGTTTACTAGATAAATATTTTTTGAAATTTCATTCTGTGTTTTTTAGACCAAGGAAAAACCTTAAAATTTTCATCGCGTCTGGTTTACAAATTTTAAAGACTGACTATTATAAAATGACCCCAAAACTTGAATATACGTGAATGGGAGGAATCTCACCTCTATCTGTGTTTGAAACACTAGAACAATATAATTTATTTATTACATTCCACAGTTATATGGATGCATTATTGGTAGAGCAGTACAGTTACCACTGAATACACAACTCAATCATGATTAAAATTAGAAATAGTCATTTGATATCTAGTATCTCAATAAATTTTAAGCAATTCACTCATGTTGGAGAGTATGATAAATGATCTACATTTCAAAAGACGTCTGAAAGAATAAGCGTGGTGAACATTTATCAATGATTGAATCAGTATTAATTAATACAACACTCACAAAGATATGCCAATTACACAAATCAGTCACATGAAAGTTCTAGGCCTGGTAATGAATGGACCTCTGATAGGTAACAGTTCGTATCCCAGGCTTACTAAAACTTTACATCGATATTTCATCAAATTACAATAAATAAGTTATTCTAACATTAACTGAAAAAATATTATGAAAATATCAAAGATCAAATTAGCTGTTAATTATATTATTGATTGTTAAGGAACGTAAATCAAACGTCCGCGATTAAATTATCTTGGATTTCATAGTATACTTCATTGGCCTGAATTCGAATTTCTTGGTCTAAAATTAAAAATATAAAATACTTCTTTCGAGAATTCCGCGTTTGTAGTTAATCATCCCGACGATTAACATTGTAACTACCACACTGCCTACAAAAATCATGAATGGTGCAGATTTTTGGGAAGCAACCTTAGCTACAGAACCTCTTTTGTGAGGGTTAAAGAATTGATCCAAGTTGTTATTTTGAAGATAGCACTGTAAAACTCTCATTAAGAGCCGATTCGAAGTCCATTGATTAAATGCAGGGTGATTTTTGAGTATTTCAATCAATACTGAATCGTTCGAATTCATTTCCATGTTGGTGTCCATGTATCTGATAATATAATCCAGAAGGTCATCTCTATGGTCTATATTTCATTCTAAATTTACCTATGTAAATATTGTGTGCACGAAAAAATTCCTGGATGGCATTATCACGATTACATTGCCCTGAAGTAATCATTCTTGTAAAATTTTCTGCATCGGGCACTTTCGGTTTCAAATAATCCAGAAATGATTCCAGTTTAAAGAATTTGTTATAAGGCCGAATTCTGCACATATTCGCATCGAAAGCGCGGTAAACCTCAACATCATTGTACCATTGTTCAAAGTGATCTGTGCAATCTGAGTAAAATGAATATAATTACCAATCCGATTATTGAGATAATAATTGACAAAGTTTGAAATATTTGCCACTCGACAATGAAGAGCTATTAAAAACATTGAATACTTCGATTGATCAGCCACCTGATTTGTCCTGCTTCCCTATTATTATCACGTAGATCAATATTATCCGCGCATAGTGGTATGTCTATCTCCAAAAAAAATTCCACGACAATGGTCAGCATTTTGTCTATAAATTAAAATTAAATACCATTAACGCCTTCGCAAGTTTTTGTGGAACTGTCAGATGCGACGAGTTTGCTGAAAAACGAAAACAATAAAAGGATCACTCTCATTTCATTCATCATTTGTAGGATGTTTATTTGACGCCTTAACCACATAAGATTATGAATTAAATCTGAAAATATATCAATAGATGTCTTAATATGGTTCGATCTAAATATCAAATTCTTATTGGCTAATTTTGCAAATGGCTCCAAAGTAATATAACACTCATGTTTATCATGGGGGTGAAATAAAAAATCAAAATTGTATTACAAATATAACATAAAGCTTATTCTAACGCATTGTTTGTTAAACACTGAATATATTCGATTGCTGATTTTCGCCTTGAATAAAATCGCTGCCGGATACATTACCTCCATATATTTTTGCCTTAATCACCCAAAGATTGCTTCTAATTTACAGCTTTCGGTTTTAGTTTTCACTATCCGACATAGGAGATTATGACCCTTTTCCTTATTAATCCTCATATCTACCATGGCACTCATGTTTTTGCAAAACTTAGTGAGGAGATTCTCATCGCTCGAAAATTTGGTTGGTTCGGATTCTGACATTGATATTAACGATAATAAAACACCTTGGATGTACAAGAGATGGTAAACTTAATTGTGAAGACACAAACATTTATAAACCATACGGACAGTCTTTTAAATCTATTTGATAGTAAAAGTGTTCTTGAGAATGGATTATTACCCTAAAATTGTTGATAATATTTAATTTATTAAAACTAATCTGATTAACTGGAATTAATTATGGTTTGAAACTATATAAAATTAAATGCAAACCCTGGCTACATTTTATGCATTTGATACTCAGAATATAGTAATGATACAACTGCATTTTTCGTACCAAATATTTTACTTAAGGAGATCTATGTTTAGAATAATGATTCAAAAAAATGTTTGGTATTTTTTGAAATTATATAATTTTAAATCGTAACATATCGCGTTCTATTATTAAATGAATTTTTTAATAAACATGTCAATGATATTTCGAATATATTTTTGCACATTTTATTTCAGGAACACTACGACTTAATAATCTCTTTTATTAACTTTTACTGTTTCAATTCAATCATTATCTTAATGTCTAAATATCAATTTACAATTATTATCCAGTCAAATTTGTAATTTCTTGCATATATATTCTGAAATCTGCCAACCAGCCTATTCTAATGGTGAGGAACATAGAATAATCATATTGATCTGTAAAATGTAAATTACAATAAATTCGATTATACTCTGCAGTATTAACTTTGAATGATATTTAAGAATATATTGTGGTGTTAATTATTCGCATAAATATGTAAACAGGAGATCCTGCCTAATTTTCAGCCATTTGGTAACAATATCTTGAAAAGACGGAAAAATTTACAGAGTTGTTTATAAATGGTGTTAAAACGCAGTAAACACATTTTTTTACAGAAAATAGCACGAATATTTATATTATACTTCATTTTGTCTAGTATTAAATGTCATCTATAGATTGTGCAAATGAATATGCTCCGTTTTATGTACTTTGAGTTTAAAATGTATTCTTTAATTCTTTAAACTGTAAAATTCTATATATTGAATCTACATAATTAAGATACTTAACCATTTCTTTCTTTTTTTAATGCTGAGGCTAATATTTATTTCGGATTTCGACGTTTATTTAGAGAATGGTATGTGCGGTAATAACGAATTTTACTAAACATTACTCTAAGTCACAATTCAATGAAAATCGTTATGACTGATAAATAAACAGGTCGTAAATTATTAAGGGTTTACTGTATATGGAATTTTTTATATTTCATAGATTTTAATCTCTAAAATAAACCACAGATTCTAATCGTTTATTGACGCAGATCCCTCGGATGCTCAAACTGGTTATTGAAAAATGAAAAACAATAAACCTTTTCTTTTTGCCAAATACTTTGTAATACAGTGTACAATCTAAGAGCGTGGTCTCTAACTCTTATTGGTAATATTGGGCTTCCCAATCAAGTTCGTCCCAGTTTTATAACTCAACTTTTTACAATATTTATCATTAAAGAAATAAATTCGATATATATTCGTTAATTATCACTTCTAAGTAATATCTGTTGTATTTTAGCATATTTGGGGAATAATTACCCCCGTCAGATGATTAAATTTGTATTGAGCTCCATTTGATACAAATTAAACAGGTTCTGTTTCTTGTTCAGCAGATGCTGGTTACATGACATTCTTCAAGGTACAGGATCATTAATCCAATGAAGAAATTTTTGTAGATACTTAATGGAGGCATCTGAACACTTCATATCCAGTTGAATACACGAATATATGTTCATAATTTACAACGTGAATTATAACAATCTAATAGGGTCCATACCATCCTGCAAGATAATGCCCGCCAGGTACTATAACTTTAACCCAACTCGCCATTCCTCATCCAGATTTAAATTTTGTTTTATGAATAGACAAACATAAAAACAGCGTCCCTGATATTAGAAACCAAAAATTTAATCAGAATCAGCAAATTAGAAATTACACATTCTGACGGTGATAACTATTACTGATCTATCCTAAAAAAGAAATGAAAATATTATTATGATACTAAAATTTATGAATTGATATAGATAATATTTTGTTAATGCTAAATATTGATAAAATTTGTGTTATAAAAAAGTAACATACTTGATCGCAAAACCCTATTTCGTCGCAATTGATATCGCCAACCCTCGACATTGTAAAAATAATCAACAAATGACGTTTAGTTTGGGATTGATAACTAACCCTCACAGATATTTTAAAATCATAGATGTGTTTTTTCTAGATTACACATGAAGCCATTCAAATGTTTGGTGGATGCAAGTTTGACTGATGATCATTGTTTATATTTCAAAAACTAGATTGATCGATATCCTTGAGTTGTTTCTGAGACTAAGCCTTGAAATAACAATATAAATATACCAAATTTGTATCATCGTTAGTCACAGTAACCTGATTCTATTAATTATCTAAAAAATGGAATATTTATTGATTAATTGAGTTATCTATCATTCATCGTATCTCTTCAAAAGTATTATAAGATATTATCTAATAAAATAATCAACTATTGAATTGTTCATTCGTGAGATAAATTTCACTTAAACATCGGCATACCAGTATATTTCCATCGAAATCTGATTATGTTTTAAATACTTTGCGACATGAATGCATTTTGAGTTATCTTAAGAAGCTTCTACTGGGATTGACTCGACCAACATTAAATAAAGCATATTTTTTTACAGGCCGTAATCCCTAGAACGAGTTGTGAAATGATGGATAAAGTGATAAAGCAATGAATTAGGACATACCCATTTTCATATCATTAAAAAAATATTTTAGGAAACCTCAGAATTTTTGTAATTCTTAAGCGAATCATATAAAAAAAAAACATAATTCGGCATAAACCTTATGTTATCAGCTAACCATACATAAAAAATTTTTATTACACAATTATTTGTTGACTTAAGATCACCATATAACAAAACTAACTGCAAGAGCTTAGTACGTGGACATTTTTAACCTACGAATCTATGCTTAATAAAAAATCCAAAAGAAATGGTTCTATTCTATAACCATGAGTAGGTTGTAATAATATTCCAGTCGGTGAAGAGTGACATTACTCGCAGCGAACGAATGCAGCTTTGGTATCTTATCTCAAGTCGGTAGAGGGATGAAGGTTAAGGCTTAGAAAGTGTTAGTCTTGCAAACCGTTATTCTTTGCGCAGATGGGTACCTTACCTGAAAGTGTCTGATCGCACTTTAAAAACATCGCAATTGCGGTCGACGTATATCTTGTACAGTAATGTACCGAATGCCAGTTTGTAAACCCTCAACGACCATTTTCAAAAAAATGATAGTGTCATAACAATTCATTGTTTACACAGTCTCAGTTGAATGGACAATATTGAAATTCTCTAGGTAATATATGAGGTTCAACATGAGCAATAATGTAGGTAAAAATCGGTAATTGTAATCAAAACAACTTAATTGGGATAATATTGCATGAAAAGAGGAAATAGCATGGTTAAGGTTAATAGGTCATTAGAATTATCAAGATGGCGTTATTTTTCGGTGTTTCACGTTTCTGTCCAGATTACATATTTTTTTGAATATTCTAAAAGGATTATCTGTGTCAAACAGGAGTAAAATTCCCTTCTTAATGAAATAATTAATGATAACAGGGCGTTTTCTTGCCGAAACTAATTTACATGAGTCTATCCGTAAGTATACATTTGAATGATGGTCAGCTTGATTGATAAAAAGTAACGGATACACTATTATTGACCTAGTACCATGCTAGTATTAATTATTAATGATATTTTGCTTGTTTAAATAAACTCTTTGTTTACTAAGCAGCATTTCTCTTTCAGAATAAATTTACGTAAATGTATGTCCTAATTCAAAAAGTTTTAATCACCGATTGTTGTAGATTCTTAAAAGTTTTATGGATAACAAATTTTTAATTCTTTCATCATCCGTTATCATTATTGGAAGCTATTTTTATGAAAACTCTGTTTTTAATCCTAGCCGACAGAGAAATAATATGCGCTGTCTCAATTCAATAATTGTAGAAACCGATTTATCGAATGAAGTCATTGGGGAAAAAGGTTACACGTTTTTCTGATTACCGAACATCTACAAAAACATATTCCAATAGTTTTTAGCAGTCTAAAAATGTTAGGACAAATGGTGTACTAATTGAATCAACCACCTCTTCTGATTGACGGATAAATGAACATAAAATGAGAGAGAAAACAGGTGGACATCAAATATTTAAACAATTAATAGCAGAAAAACGCATAAATTAAGAATTTTTATGATATCGAGTAGCAGAGTTCTTAATGAAAACCAAAAATATTTTTACCAATTCACTATTTTCTTGATCTATCCGGTGACTCATTTTTTCATTGATATATTGGTCATGGCAAAATTTCAATCGATTTAATTTTTTTCGTGCAAGAGGTACGGAAACGACAGGCGTGGTGGATTAAAATTCTGGTGAAAGGACACAATCTAATACAACTAGAGCGTCCGGAAATGTGATGACCTCGAAAAAAACTGGTTTTGAGGAGATGTCGAAACAAATGATTTTGTCATTTGATGCTTATTTTCCTGTAAGAATTGCCCAACTTGAGATATCTTTTACAAATAAAATTCAGTAATATGTACAAAGAATATGTTGTATCTCATTCTTTGGTGACGAAAAGAAGCCATATGCATAAAATCATATACACAGGCTTCCATAATAGCTATGACTGGTTCGGTGACGTGACCGCAGGGTGAGAATCGATGGATCGTTAATTCCAATCCCGGTGGACTCGGCTGCTACGCTAAACGAACACGAGTGTTTTCTCGCATTGTTTGCAGCTTGTTGCTTTTTGAATCATTGGTTTAAGGCGCATCATCAGGATTTCCGCGTTTTGTAGAACCCACTTTAATGGTAACTTTCAAAGCAAGCATCAAATAATTGCCTAATAAGAATGTGATCATCAACGCTCTCATCTTTTTGGTAATTACTGGCATTAAATACGACTGAAACAGTTACTGATGGTTTTAATAAATATTTTTTAAGCCCAAAATCTCAACTTATATGTTTAATTTCGCTATCAGTGATTTTGTTAGTGTTTCCAAACATAGATCGTCTGGAATAACCATTTCAGTGCATGGGCAATTACATACGGTCAAATATCTAAACCACGCCTTATGAGCAGCCGAATCTTTAGTTTAATTCTACCACGATTATTTTCTAAATTTTGTATCTGTTGTAAAAACTAGATTTTATCGCACACCCCGTACATTCATGCTAGGCATAGAAAACTAAGTGGTAATAAAAATAGGGCGGATTTACTTTATTTCTATCAAATAATTTTTTTCAAGTAGGTCTAAACGAAGTAATGATTTGATTGTTTCTAGTTATTTAGCTAATCATTTGTTCGGAAATTATGTGATGATGAATTTACTGATATATATTTATAGATAAATAAAGGTTTGGCAAAATTGATAATGTGTATTGCGTTGGATTATATTTTCCAGCCCTTTAAATTTGTAAACAAATTTATCTATCATGTTTTGCTGTGGGTTTGGTGTTCGAGTCGAATTATTAAGCGGTCGAGTAGAAATAGAGTCTATAGACCTCTTTTATGAGATGGACATTGTTGATGTTGTAACGTATGTAAAATTAGCTCCGTTAAGAAATTTCATCTATCACTTTCTGGGTCATCGGCACACTCAAAACGGTTTGTGTAAATAAATGTCGAAACTCCAATTTGGAAGTGTTTAAACCGATGATTGATGGACTTGTCTCGAACAGGCCTGAAATAACCCAGTTTCAAACCAGATTTGATCATCAACACAGTAGCAAGGATATCCTGTGTTACGCGTAGAGTATGACACGATCTCTGATACACGTCAAGGATGAATTTATGAGTATGAAATGAACAATATTTGTTGAATGATGACAAAAATGATACTCGAAAACCGTGATATTATTAATTGAGGTTAATTTTGTTAACAATTAAAGTGTAAGTGAGGCCCATATGTTATTGGAAACAGCATCATATTATTTGATCGTAATGGTCCAAAAGAACTAGAATATGTGATTTTCAATCCGAAGAGATCAGGATTCTTCAGAGTATTCTATTAGATAAGCCTATTTGAAATGTTATCATGACATCTAAATGAGCTTAACTTTGAGGATAGTTTCTGGTCGTTGTCCGATTATTACTCATTTGCTAGATCTGGCTTGATTTTAACAGGCCTATAGCTTGATTGTATCAAAAAATTTTCAGAAATCAAACAAGAGAATAAAAACATTGGAAAGCAATAATAAGGACATTTAACGAAATTCACTTCCTCGTATACTTTTCTCCTGATTATCAACTCGTTGGCCTCAAATTTAATGAATTTTATTGGTAGATTTGGCGCCAATATTTTACAAGTATCAATTTACAGCATATACATACGAATACGATGAATCGGGGATGATCTTGTTCAAACTTGCAAGAAACTATTCAAAGTTGACGACCAGGAGTTACGAAATAGATTGCTATCATGGTTTGACAAATACGCCCAAAAGCGAATCAGGATTATCAGAGATGTCCCACAATGTAAGTTCCAGGCCTCTTCCACTTCTCTTCTTATTTTTAGAATCTTTTAAATACTTCTTATTCGTGGAAAAGAGTCATGAAATAGTTCAACTGTTGGTAGCAGCCACGACTGCAAGGAGTTCATCGATTGTCGCATGACTAAACGAATTTTTTCGTCTAAACTATTAAAACCGATGTAAGGGTAGTATTTACGCAACCCTTTCAAGCAACCAACTTTCGTTCTTGATCGGATGAGGATTTTTGAAGACACTCATTAAATAAATTATGGAATATTACATGGTCTGGTACTTAATGTGTTATATCATGCGATCTATAGTATCCTGATTCGTATATACTATAAGTATCATGGATGTGTTGATTTTGTCTATTCTTACCACCTCGATCGAATCTACACCAATCACAAAGTTATATATGGAAAGCATTAAAATTTGATGACTAAAATCTAATGATCTAAGGATGTTTTAATGGCTGGAAATATTGACTTATTTAAGCTCGGTCCTAGAGGTTCGAGAAACACATAGAATCAACTTTATATGCAATACTATGACAATAATTGATCATAACTTGCTCGATCATTCATTAAGAGGGATTTCATGCTAAATTACCCATAAGAATAATAATATGTAAAAAAATGTTACAGAAAATTATTTCAGTGTAATTTAAAATAAGCCTTGCATCCCTCTTTCCAAATCGCATAATTTGGATTAAAAATGAGGAATCAGCACGTTCATAAGAAAATATTTAATTCATCAGTAAAATAACAGGGTTTCTCCCAAATCTCATATGAGAAATATATATGAAAGAAAAAGAATATTGTCATAATTTAATAATTATTA
>JWZT01001777.1:154879-167889 GCA_000827895.1 Thelohanellus kitauei | reverse complement strand
TAAGCATGCATGTACAACGTAAAAAATAGTTACCTTTTTTTTCGAATATGTGACTTAACGAACAAGACATTATTCGATACTAAAGTTACGCCTATCTCAAAATAAAACTACATCTATGAATTTAACTGTTTTTTGTTACTTGCTCTGAGTCTTTGTTAAATTCCTTGTTACATTTCGCATTATTCATCGGTACAACCCGCTTCTTTTGATGAAAAACCAGGTAATGTGTACTATTTTTTACGTTTTACATGCATGCTGAACATTAGTTTTTGTCATTTCGGTCGATACAGTTATTTTTTATGTTCAAATATTTATTTCAATAAAAATGACCCTATTGGTCGTCACGGATGCCGTTATTGGTGGAAAACCCCCTGTACGATAATACTTACTGTGAAAGATTCACGCTATCAAGGTATACACGTTTTTGAAATGTCGCGTATAGATACAACTTGAGGCCATATTTTTAAAAATTGAGTTCTATATGGATGGTATGATATCATATTTGGAAAATGTTCGCTATTACAAGTCTATGCCTAAAGTCGTAATATTGTGTGGTTTGTATTAATCGTGTCGTACTCTAGCGATTAGAACATCACCCAATTTTGAACTTGATAAAGCAGTGTATATTTCGAAGGTAACGATCGATTAAATCACCCAAAGAGAAATGTTTTCTGAGTCAACAACAATTTTAAAGGGGAGCACAATTGATTCTTCAAACCAAACAATATTAGTTGAAACGCCATGTTGTAGGAGCAGAATATTACAAGGTGAAAATTACTGCCTATCGAGGAAAGGGGAAATCTTTGAGTTAAGTTAAATTTAACAGGTTTTCATTGACTAGATCAGGGATGGGCAACATACAACCCTGGGCGTGATTTTGACTGGCCCGCCAACAGTTTCCGAACTCGCATGGCAGTATGGCACGCGGCAATATCCTGCCGCAATTTCTCGCTGCTTTCTAACTGCTTCCTTCGAACTCAACGTTTGACTACTAATAAATAACTAACAATGACTACTATTTGTTCTTTCGTTGTTTTCGTTTCGATTTAGAATTTATAGTTATATTTTTATTCTGAATTTTGCCAAGAAACGTAAATTTGACAGAATGCCTAGAGTATTTAAAAAAGATTCAATGACCAAATACGAACTAACTCAACTCGAAAAAGCATTATGTTTTCTATGCAGCTACAGTGTTTCATTGCGGGTAAAGTACAACGTTAACCGTTATTATATGAAACATGTTGGCTATGGCATTATTTTATTAGCAGCTGAACAGCAAACAAGCGGAATAGAACTTGACAGAATGCTTGTAAAGCAGCAGAATCTATTCGGAAAAACAAAAGTAGATAAGAAAGCAGCTATTCGTGATAAATTCGTGACCACATTCAACAATGTTTGGCACAGAAATCTTTCTATGAAGCTGAATTTCTCAAAATGTGCACGCTCGGTGTAGCAGATCAAATCTATCTAGAAGACAGAAAGATGTTTTAAAAAGTCTGTTTATCGAGAAGCATTTGGCTCTCAGAATTAAAACAATGATGACTACTTGGCATCACAACTTAAAAGCGTGTACCTTCATTTCAGCTATTCTCCGTGGCATCGGTTATAATCATTGAAATCGATGACTGCACAGTTGCTTGTCTTTCTAGAAGGAATTTAAGAAAACCCCGAAATAACCGAAAAATTGCTGTCAACTGAATCTATGATAGACATTACGACCGAAGATGTTTCGTGCGTGGAAAATGTTTTTCATAAAATGGAATTACCGCTGCAGAAAATAGCCAGCATTATTACTTTTGATTCCCTATCTTTGACAAGAAAGAGCTCTGATTTACTGAAGAGTCTGGGTGACCGTGTTGGGCAGTTGGTAGCACCAGGAAGTTGATATTTTTACATTGTATAATACACTAGGATGTATTGTGCAAAAGTGTACTTGTCAGGAAACATTTTGTGGATACAGTTGTGTAGATTATTAATTTCATAGGGCGAGAGGTCTAAAAATTTAGAATTTATCAGTCTTTTAAAAGATTGCGGATCTGATGACAATCATGTTTTGTACCATACCGCTGTACGCTGGTTGAGTTTGGACAATGTTCGGAAACCTTTCGGGACTCGAAAACAGAAATCTTACTGTTTTTGGAGATTAAAGAATCAGAATATCCACAACTCAGAGAATCACGATGGCTAAAAACTCTTGCGTTCTGATTTGATATCTTTGAAGATATGGAAGAGCTTTACAGCAGACCCAAATTGAAGGGAACTTTTCTCAAGAAATCTACTCAACGATCAAGGCGTTCGGAGTGAAGTTAAAACCGTTTTCTAGCAAGATCAATGAGGATATCACAACACACTGTCCAAACTTGAAACTATGGCACATTTAACGCGTCGCTGATTAAGTCGAAGTTTACAAACTTGAGAAAGATAGACATGAATTGACTAGATCTCTTAGGATAAACATACGGTTGCAAACAAATATTTTCGACAATGAATAAAATAAATCAGAGTTCCAAGCTAACTAATGTTCACGTGCTTCCTCTTCTCAGAATTTTTAGTCAAGCATATATCACGAGCTGAACCAAACTGTTGACAACCTCGATCGATTACAGATGTCTCATTAACTTCAGCAGTTATTGAAATACATTAACTGAAATTCTTTAAATACTTTTTTGGTCTGAATACGTAAAGTTTACATTAAATATGATTTATTCATCACAAAATAGTTAGATAAATGCAGAATAAAAGTACTAATTTATAATCAGCCCGTAAAGGATTTCATTCTTCGATACCCAGTCCCCGACTGGAGAAGTTGCTTGTCCTTGGACTAGGTGATGCATTTTTATCAATCCGAACAATCAAATAGAATAATTACTAATAATTCTTAGATTGGCACTGTTTATTCTTCCAATATCCACTGCCTTTTGTTCATGGACGCTTTTGTTTTCAGCCGATCCCTACAAGCATAATGTAATATCTATTAAATCACACTCGGCCAGACTATTTCTATACGAAATCAACTTCAATGAACCATGATGCACTTTATATTATGAACTTTGAATAGATCAAACAAAAACGGTGAAGCGGAATGGATTGGATGATATTCGGCATATTGCCTTAAAATATCCCCTGAGAGAAGCTTTGGTATGAGCTAGAGACTCGAAACAAGCAAGGGACAATTAACTAGTTTTAATAAATCATTGGCTGAGGCTATTAGATGAATCATTGTTCCAAGTCGGTCACAGACATTAAAACGGGAACAAACTAAACAAGACACTAAACAGATGAACAGCTATAAGATCTCTACATACTTCCAGATTTTCTTTTATGTTTTAATTTGCGCAGAATGGTATCCTGTTGTTGTTCAGGCTTTTCTATAAATTCCAGCCATTCCTGACATGTTAATGACGGAAAAACCTGGAAAAAGTCGTCATTCGATAACAGCACAGAAAATATACTGGTACTGCGCTCTATAATTTCGTCTAATGGAGAAAAGCTTTCAAATCTGTTCGCGATTTCTATCAAATCGGCCACTTTTACAGTTCATACATACGATTCTCCCGTATTCTTCTTCCCTTCCGATTCAAAGAGTGACAACAACTTAGTGTATCACTCGATGTCGCTCCTGTGTTCCGTTGCCCGGAGATCCAACTCTGAACTCCCGGGTTAGGCCTTGGGCGAAAAGGAACCCTTCCGCGCTTGGCTTTGGGAACACTAATGATTATTTCTCAAATATGAGTAAAACGAAATTAAATACCAAGATATTATTCGACGTGTGCCATTGTCTGCTTCGAGAACCATAAAATAAAATGCGGCTGTGTCGTCAAATAATCCCTGTTATTTAACAAACAACGGGCTTTCACTCTTTCAATTAAATGCTCTCTGTCACAGAAAAATAGACTGTGTTTGATATTTCCTTTTGCGTGGAACCCGAAAACCCTAAGGTGCGTCGAGTGTGTGATGCTATTCATCACCGTTTGTTGTGCAATTATCATGGCCCTAAAGATCTATCCGGATGATAAACCAACAAATGCACTATTGTTATCCCCAAAAGGGACTTCACTTGCTTTGATTCAAAGGTAGATTGGATAATAATCAGGAAAAGGCGAGTAGACGAATATTTGATTGTAAATAAATCTAGGAATAATATGAGCATGGGCGTAAGTTTTTAAGACGTCACCAATATTTGAGGAAGATACGCAAATGTGCCAAATATCGATTAGAGTCCTGTGTTTGTCTACTTGTGACTGAGAGTACGCATTTAATTTTCAAATTATCAATGAGATTTAGTTTATACATACTTACAGTGCTAATTTGCTCAGTTTCGAGGCCGCCGACAAATTTGGGGATTGTTTGTTGCCCGTGAATGTTTCAAAGGTCACTATCAAAAAGGTTTAAATTGAAATTGAGCAAATCAGATCATTTGGAATGAAAAATAAATCACCCTGTTGAATAAAAAATCATATACTAAACCTTAATCACAACTTTACACAGTAAAGAGTGGTTCAATATTTACAAGCTGAGTATAGAAAACCCTTACCAATATTAACAACAAAGACCTCTACCAAAACATTTAAGACGAATATACTGCTTGCCTCGAGGCGGCTACATATGTACACTCCAAAAAACCTTTATAACAATCTTGAGAATAAAGAGTGGCAGGTACTCATACGAAAATCATTTTCACCCTGACAATTAAGATTTAACTATTTTTGATATTGGTCTTGGAGGTGTTCGATCTTGTGCCGGGACATTACTGAACGGACTTTTCATCGACCACACTTGCGACGTTGACCTCATGCGAGTGCTCCATACAGGGTCACATCCCGGCTATGCACCCTTCTGTACACACCGATTAGGGTAGTGCAAGACTCGATTGCTAAACATTCACTCCCCCCCCCCCCATTCCCGCTGCCCTCTTGGGCTGTGGTATCAGTGTCATTCGCTCTCTGGGAAGTAACTTCTTGTGCTCCACACGTTGTAGCAACACCTGGCGACCTGATTATCGCTTCAGTCTTCAGAAATTGGATGTGACTGCATACAATATTGAAGTATATATAAATACTATATCCTTACAAACGCAACATCACTGAGTGGTCCAGTCAGGGGACCACTGGGTGAGTACAGATGCAGGCTAATTCGACTCCCTCCGGACTCACCTTTTACGTTACAAATACAATTCAGTTTTAATCACGTCTATAAAGCATTGATCCGTAGAATTAGATTAGTATGACAGGATCCTACAGGAAACGTCCCATACCATGAACAGCTGCCATGTGGTCAGAACTATAAGACAAAACGTAACTCGATTCTGTTTTTTCTTTAAAACAATTGAACTTTAAGCTGCAATTATGTTCCTAATTTTTTTTAAAAGATTTACTTCTGGGTATGATCTATAATCGGTGATTCCATGCCTTGAAGTACTAAAAAACATATCGTGGTACACAGCCTTCCATGATGTGGCATACAATGTAAGAATGGATTAATAACTAATCCTACATCCCGTTCATTAAGGATTTATCAGTTTAAGAATAAATTAGCAAAAATACCCCCACACTTTGACAAGATTTACGTTTTAGATATTCTAATCACGACCCGATTAAGGATCAAATTTATAAAATGTTTGATGTTGATTTTCATACATGTTTTACTGTCTATCAGTTCGATAAAAATCTTTTTGGCACTAAATTTCAAATTGATTAACGATTGAGAAAAGCACTTAATGTAGATCCAATGAATGTTTACATTCGTGTCCCTTCATCTGAGAAGTGTAGCATCATGCTCTTATTGTTATTTTCAATGTAGAAAAGTTTAAAAATTTATTTCTGATAGCATTCAAGCAGTTCACCGCCATCAAATTCAGACAGATCATATTTGAGGATTGATTGTGATGGTTGACTAGATATTTCTGATCAGGTTTCAAGAAGATATGGATTATAATGACAATTTTGAGGTCAAAACAAAGAATTATTTAAAGGAAAGAAATAACTTTGTCACATTTCTGCTATAGATATTGATTATAATTTTGTGAAATATAAAGCCGTAATTATTGATGATATTAGAAATACCCAAAGCACTGAGGTATGAGATTTTAAATAGATCAGATCATAGTATCGAGAAGTTCTATAACTCCAAACACACACTGCCGTGTCACGATATTGGATTTTTTATCGCAGTTTCTGTCAGGTACTCAACATACAGGGTTTCCATTCATTATCGCACCGATTCCATTTCGCATATCAGTAAAATTCGGTTTTAATGTTTATAGTAGTTTGATGTCCAAGTGCTGACTTCTCAGAGAAAAAGATGCATTCGTTTTTTAACATATATTGTAACACCATATACACTTTTTTGACAAAACCCACGTATTTTTGACGGCTAAAAATCATAGGTCCATTTAAACAGGCCTGCGCGAAGTATAAACACTATTTTGGTTATCTCCATTTATTCCAGGATACTATCTGGTATATTTTTGAAAGCAGTGTTTTGGCGGTTTAAATTATGATTACCCGCAGAATGGTGGATACCGTTTACAATGAACATTAGATTAACTTTTGGATAAAGAATCATGATTGAGGTAGCGCAAAAGGATAACGTGAAATATTGTTTTCAAAAATATTCCATCTAGTATCATGAAATAAATGGTAATAACCAAAATAGTGTTTATACTTCGCGCAGGCATGTTTAAGTGGGCCTATGATGTTTAGCCGCCAAAAATATGAATTTGTCAAAAAAGTTTACTTGGTATGTAAGATATCTTAAAAAAGAATGCACATTTCTCTGGAAAAGTTAACATTTGGAACGTCAAACAACTGTCAACATAAAAACTGAATTTTACTGAAGTTAGAAATGAAATAGATTCGGTGCGATAATGAATGGAAACTATGTATTTATACATTTCAAAGATGTCTGAATTGTATTCTTAAAGCTATTTATCAATGCAAACAAATCTATTATTAATGTAAAACCCGGTAGTTTACTTCAATAAATGTGTTGAATGTATTAACCAACATGAGGATGGTAAAAATATCATAGAGATAATCAGTTTGGCGAATGCTTTTTTGGCTGTGGAGGGAATGGTAATAAAATTTAATAAGGTTAACTACTTGCATACTTACGTGTATACACAAACGATGGCGAAATTTAGAAATAAAAACCGAAAACTCTATTTGGCTTTATATATAGTTAGAATTTATTCATTCGAAGTAAGTATCAGTAAGCGAATACCACGTAAATACAATACGGTTTCTTTTATTTGGTGATCAGTAGACAAAAATAATGGATGTTTTTAAAATTATTTAATCAAAGAAAGGCGCCTCGAAATGGTTACCTAATAGAAATGTTAAAGTGGAAATGTGGCTTAGCCTTAAAAATTCAAACTTTTGAAATACTTTCGAAGAATTGGCAGAGAAAGTGGCTTTTTGACTTCTTAAAAATTTAATTGTAAAAATTGCCATGTTTCATCATATCTGATCTTTGATATCTCAGAAAGGTTATCTACTTATCACTGCCTTTAAACCATAATGCCAAAAGCGCATGCGTTTGTTTGCTGATCACTTAACAAAAGAATACCCATAATGCGTGATTCCGGCTTCTGAAAAATGAACGTTTACACTATTTTAACTAATTAAACTCTGTTTCCATTGGCTCCAAAATCAAAAAAACATTCGCCAAACTGATTATCCTGTATGATATTTTTACCATCCTCATTTAGGTTAGTACTTACAATATGTTTATTGGAGTATACTATCATTTGATATCAGCTCTTTAAAAAAATTAGGTGCGATCGTTTGATCGCATAACCCGGTACAACCCTTGTTGGCTATTTCAATTTTCCATCAGTTTTCATTAAAATAAGACAGTTTTGATAGATGGTGTCAGAATCATCTCATCGATCAAAATATCATGCATACTTTGCCGTGGTTTAGTACGGGCGTGAAACCTACAGATATCGCGCGTGCTCGCCCCCTTCTAGAAACAGATGCTATCAACAGAATTGCTTAATTTTATTAGCAACGCTGTGCTATACTATTGGACAGCCATCATAATCATTTGGATGGCCATTTTTGCTTGCGTATACTTTGATTTCTGCCCCAGTATTTTTCTCTACGGCAACTTATTGAAGAGAAAACCTGATCAGGTGTCTAGAATGAAATTTTTTGTTATTTCAAACAGGTAATTATTAAAATAACTTAGATACTTCACTCATTTTTATGTTCTATCGATTTTTCTCAAAGTTGTGATGCTGAAATACGTTGTTCTGCATGGATCATGTGTGTGCCGCACTCTCTACATTTACGCGCTGATTCACTCTTTTTTTCGGCTATTGGAGAGTGTATATCTGACAAAATTCAGCTCCTATATTAATTTAATGCAGTATCTCTATGGGCTATCATACTACCTTTTTCTGGAAACTTCCATATTTTTATATTGTCAAAAATCACAGGGCGTTGACTGTCACATGGTTTCGACTGTTGTAGGAGGTTCCCTTTATTTTTTGTGCAGCCTCATCCAGTTTATAGCTCATCGACGATTGGATGCTATGGACAAGACGAAATATGAAAGCCCCACTGGATGGATATTTATTTTCACGCACAGCCCCCATTACGTTGCTGAAGTATTAATTCACCTTTCATACAATATTCTGATCAGATTCGCTGATCTGAATATGACTTTGGTTTTGATAGCGACGTCCATATCTTTGCCATCGTTGATGATGATGAAATCGCGCTTTTATAAAGCTAAATCCATTGATAGTGTCAAGAAGTGTTGAATATTTTTTTGACCCTCCTTATCAAATAGTTTATTTTTAATCTACGACTCAATCAATTAAATACTTTACCATTCATATTATTTCACCACTTACCAAGCTTTTCCGTTCTCTTTTGTAAAGAGTTTTAACCGAAGGAAAAATAAAATATTCATCTTTCTAAGTGTGAAATACGATACAATAGTACTTTGACGTATAATTATAATTCGTGTGGGTACTGAGGTCGTATCTTAAATCAATATTTCCCATATGTAATACTTGAAATAACTTTGATCCGTTCAATCCATCCAAATAGACCCAAATCAACGATAATAGCTACGTAATAAAACATGTTTAATTGCTGTGTAAATATTGGCATACTGTAAACATACCTGAAATATTATAAATGATGACTATGTTGTGAAATAAAATGTGGCTTTATGAGTTCTCAGATTGGAAACGAACGATAGTCTATCGACCGTGTACTCGGATGAGACGTAAGGGAGGGAACGAGAAATTTGGACGATACGGTTAGTACATACAGAGTAAAAATTAAAGCATACAACGTTCATAAATAGAGAAGCGATCACTTGAATAACACAAGCACAACACCTTAGATGCTCTGGATATATTAACGAGATTTCTACCGAATGAAATGAACGAGTTAAACTGTAGCCCAGTGCTTTAAAGCTCTCTGCCATCTAGCGTGAGAATCTGTAAAAGTGTTAGTATCTCAAAGTAAAATGTCATGCTGATTTCGTCTTTTATCTTGTGGCGCTCGTATGTCAAGATATAGGGGTTTTCGATCTACCTCATAATTATTCCAATCAACTTAATAAAAGTTGCCACTAATTAAAAATTTCCCCCATAAGCGGGAGATTTAACCGTTTATTAGTCATCTGAATTTTTAGTTCATTTGGTTTATCTCAAGACAAGCTGTAGTATAAAACCCTAGACAGTTTTTTGACAACCACCGAATAAAATTGGGAATTTCAGTGAAGAGGACGGTATCGATGTAAAATAGAAAATAATAGATAATGAATACCACGTTTTTTCGAGATTCAATTTTGAATTCGCATCACTTCATGTTCTCATCGAAAAATGTTCCTCCTTTTTAGGCATTTCTTATAAAACTGCTCCGATTAGGCTGATTCCTTGCAAGCTACAAGGTTATTAACAACCCAGAGTAACTTTCTAGCTTCCTTACAACTATCCATTTTGGTCTTCATCAGAAGCCATATTCTATTGTAACGTTATGTGAATGCCTAATATTTGTATATCTAGTCACGTTACCAACTTCCAATTTGTTTTTTACTTCAATCATACATGTCAATTGGCTCATGCCAACATTCATCTGTTTGCGGGAATCAGTTCCTTTTAAGAGTTTTGCATAGCTGGTATATTTCAGACTTTTTTCAAATTGACTTGTATGGTTTCCCGATCAAGTAAGTCACACTTTTATAACTCAACTTTTAGCAATATTTAGCATTAAAAAAGCAACATTGCATCTATTCGCTGTTTTCTCTCCTAAGTAACACCTGTTATATTTTAGCATATTTCGGCAATAGCCATCGCAATGAGAAGGAGTAATTTTAATTGAATCACTTTCGATTAAATTAAGCACGTCGGTTTCTGATCCTGGGGACACGGTTTTTACAATGTTCTTCCATTTCGATAACAAATTTTCAATCGGGTTGAGGAAAGGCAAGTTGGGTGGGAGGCATATAACCCTGCGGCCATTATCGTGCAGCATGGTCTGTGCACTATTGATTTTGTGGAACCTCAGGTAGTCAATTGTGAAAATACATTCGTGTATTCCACTGGACAACAACTGTTTAAAGACCTCCATGAAGTATCCACAAAAATTTTCTTCATGGAATGTATGATCTTACGCTTTGAAGAATCCCAGGTGACTTTTGTTGATGATTGTGCTTACAGAAATGTTCCTTGGCCTGATGGAGTCGACAGTTCCGAAAAGCACTTCATCCTTCTTTGATCGACCTCTTTTGTGTCTCATTGGGACATCAAAGCAGGTTTCATCAAGAAAATAGATATTTTCCTGATCAACTTCTTCAATCAATTCATACAAGTCCCTTGCATATGGTTGACGGTGTATTAAGGGCCCTCGGTATTACTACGTTTTGGGATGATGCAAATATTTTTGATATAACAGTAAAATTCTTTCAAGAAATTTTTCATGGTACTTTTCCCTATCGACAATCCTTAGGTGGTCATTACCTCTTCTGAAATATCCTTCAGAGTTATTATGGGATTTTCGTCCACCCATGAGCATACGATAGCTTTTTGTTCTTTGGATAGTTTCTATCTCCTATCTTCCCCGTGTTGTGTTTGAGCAGCGGTATATCTTTAGTATACATCTTTATGATGCCGTTAAGTTTTGTTCTTGGCATCCCTAGAATCCGTTGCATGTGACCTTTGCTGGTTCATGCAAGATAATTTTCAATACGTTTTCCTTGTTTCTTCTGATGTTTTTTCCCCATATTGTTATCACACTAACAACGAATATTTTTGAAATTTAAAGCATAGTTTAAATACTTTAAAAGGCCCCAAATTAAAGGCATGTGGCTCAAAGTGACGAGGCGAAGCAGATAGTTCGCGTTCATTTTATTCTATAAATGTAAAGGACCATCCTGATAACATTCTCTGGAAAATTTTAAAAGTGATGAACTTAATCGGGAAACCTTATATTATCAACGAACCCACTACCACAGGAATCGGAAGACGTTATAAACAATGTCATTCATTTCGTGAAAACGAGTTCTTTAAACAGTCGAATGTTTTCAATACTTTTTATTGAGTTGAATGAGTCTGATAATTTAATATTTTGTTAAAACGAAGTTTGATAGTTTACAAAATGAAAAATTTAAAGATTTTTTCGATCCTCATGAGGAATAAATAATTTTTCTTAATCAGTAAGCCAAACCACCATTCGAATTACTTTATTACGATGAAATGTAATGACAGAAAAAACTTATCCGTTTGACATCTTTACCATCTTGAATGAATTTTCACTGGAAAGACCAAGTGCTACACGACTCGACTTATCTGAAATATGAGATCCTTCACAATGAAACTTTAGCTTTGTCAAACAAAACTGGATGAAAATGAAATTTACATGTTGTCGACATTATTTGCGTTCTACGATGAAAATGTAGTTTAACCTGACCAACGAAATAAAATCGTTATATTGTGAAAGGACATTTTCACATAGTGGCGGGCTAAATTTCATTATACTTCTTAAATCTATTTGACACCACTTGTGCAGTTGAAAGAAGTCAATTTACAGTAAAAGTTGAAAGATATACCTGAGACATCACAGGAAGAGTGTATTAAACTTTTTAATAACGATGCAGCAAAAACTACTTTCTCTTCAATGTCAATTTTACATTTCTGAATTAAGTGTTTGCAGTCATACCCCATTCTGTCTGAGACTTTTACGCCTTACTCTTCCGTTTTCAAAAACATATATCTGTGAAAATGGGGATTCTATGCTGTTTTAAATCTAAATATAAAAGAATATTTGATGCATTAGATGACCTTCGTTGTGCTCTTTCAAAGACTACACCAATGATTCGTGATCTTGTGAAACAGAAACAAGCTCAACCTTCCGCCCTACGTTGGCACGGTTTCACTTACTGTCGAAACAAAATTTTAGCAATATAGTTTACATTATTTTCCATGTTCGGCTATGCATTTTAAATTTTCATATATATATATACAGCAAGAATATGGTGAATAGGCTATATAGAAAAGTAAATAATGCAAGTGAAAAATTAAATTTCATTTTTCAAATTATAAGCAGAAATATATTTAACACTAAATTAATTTCTTTTTGTTTCGTTATTAAACTTAAATTTTATGTTACGCTCGATTTCTAAAATTTATTTACGTCATGCACATAAGATATTCATATATTGATTACGATTTGTAAATTTACAAAAGTACAGCTACATATGCCTGTAATAGAAAATATTTTTAAGATAGGAGAGAGGGAGGAATGACAAAAAACCTATGGAGAGGACTAAGAGAATTAAAGGGTCGCAGCACAAAATTATTGAGAACCGCTGTGTTAATGGATTCAAGGAAACAATTTGTTATTCGAAATTATTATTAAATTCCCTAATCTATAAGTGAAAATAAGATTATACATTGAGATGCGAACTCAGTATATATAGTTCAAGACCTATATGTATAATAGGAATATATTGAGCCAATTTTAAATGTCATTGAAAAACAAGTTCAATCA
>JWZT01001777.1:137696-151791 GCA_000827895.1 Thelohanellus kitauei | reverse complement strand
GTATATATCTGTCATGAAAGTAACTCAAAAACTCAGAATAATTTTTCAAACATGGCCGTTAATTAATCATTTAAATTGCAAGTAGAATAGTTTTTATTATTTAAGAGTAACCTTTAAATAACTGAAATATTTGCATTTAAATCGGTATCTTTATCATCTATTTGTGATAAAATATCCAACCATCTTTATTCTATCATCCTTCCTAGTGTAAAAGAAAGGTTGTGGTTTTATGAGTTTGATTTCCAAAGCATCAACTAACAAACACTTACTTCTCCATAGTCCAGATTGAGTTTATACCCTTATTTTGTTCTAAATAAATCAGTATCCTTTCCTCGTCAGCATAAGCGTCTTTAATAAATTTTCTTACATTTCGAAGACATCGTTTTATTGATACGCACTAGTTGGTACCTCATCTGTTGACATGCAAAAATTTTCATTAGTGAGTAGGTTAACCTAGCTTTTCTTATTTCATAAACAGACACGATATAAATCCAAAGTAAATCCATCAAAATTCAATCTCCAGCGATTTTATCGATTCTTTAACTAAACATCAATATTTACCACCAGGGCAGATGTGTTTTTACGCTTTTATCAGCAGAATTTACAACATCTATCAAAATTTATTTGCATTTCAGCATATGTATCAACATAATATTCTTCAAACATGCAAATATTATTTAATATATCAAGTGATCATTTAGAAAGGTGTTGCTGGTCGTGGGTTTATATAGAAATTTATTTATTCACTGCGTAAACAAACATTCATCATGTTACAGGGTTTTGTCTTCAATTTGGTTTATTTTATTGTACTAATTTTTCATCATTTAATTTTATAAGAAATTTTTGAGATGGATTCACACAATACAAATAGACAAAATTCTATTAACCCAATTTCAGAAAACAAAGAAAGCAATCTCAATCAAGACCAGAGGTGAGTTTTGTTGTAACAATAGATTGAACGCAAATGGTTCTTCAGTTGATCGAGTGCGATATTCATACAGAAAAATAAGCAACGAACGGAGAGATCTAATGCAAAGGTTTTCCTTAAAATTAGGTTTTTTCGGTTAAATTTGGCGTGACTAAAATTCAGATAAACACCTTTCGAAAATTAACAAAAATAAACTAAAGACTAATTTCCATTGTTTCATTGTTGATCGATCGCCTGATATATGTTTTCAAATGGGGCTAATAGTCATCACAACCGAGCCTTGATATAGTGGCCATGCCTTCCTCCGTGTGCCTAAATATTTGGTCTTCGTTTTCAGGTTTGTTAATTTTAACATACCTCTTCCACTTTGGAAATACCTCCCCTTACGGATTTAGGAAGGTTGAGTGGGACAGAAAAAATGATATTTCATGGCCATTTCTGTTAACGCATTCTATAATTGTGGGTGCCTTAAAGAACATGACATTATCCATGATAACAATGCACCTTGTAGCTATCCAACTACTGGCCCCTATATGTCTTAAAAAATTCTCGACATAGCCAAGAAAGCTATCTGTTATACGGCCTCGTTTAACTTCTTTGTACAGGATGCCGTACCTGTTCATGGCACAACAACCGAAATGTTACTCGGCCTAATGTTTGGCACTCTAAAAACTGGGAATGTTCCAATAGGCGCTTTATCCCTTTTTAACCTCGTGGAAACGTTTAACCATACCTCATATACAAAGTAAATCTGTCACCAGGATAGTTTTCTTCCGTTTTTGAGAAGGAATGAGCAAAATCGTGCCTGACCAGGATGGTATTATTGTCATTTCTTCGAGCTGAAGGAAAGAGAATATATTTTAGAGAATAGTAGATCTTGTCAAGGAATTTATGCATTGTTGATCCAGCAAGCGCAATGCTGAACTGCGTAGAAACCAACTTTGAGATTTAGTTCATGGTCAAGGCACGATTTCGTCCACTTTATCTCGAATAAAACGACTAGTTTGGTTCGTGACCTTGGTATGCCCACTCCCCCCATGGTCTCCATTGTTAATTCCGCCAGTCTGAGGGTATTTTCTGACAGTAATTTTGACATTCGGTTGGGTATATTTTCATATTCTGCTATAGTTTTCAACAAAGAGCCTCTCTGATGAGTCTTGATTACCAGAATCTTTCAGTTCGTTTCTTATTTTTCTGTATGAAGATCGCGTGTGACCAACTGAAAGGCCATCTGCGTTAAACTTGTTAAAACCAAGCTCACCCTCGGTCTTGATTGAGATTGTGTTCTTGATTTTCATAAGTAGAAACTTTGGAATTGTTGTCTGAATCCCTCAAAAATAATTCTTAAAAATTACAATACGAAAAATTAGTATGATAAAAAACCAAGTTGAAACGAAAACTGGAGAAAAATGCATGAGCGCCCCAAATTGAAGGAAAAATCGTGTATAGTTATTACTGAGAAGGATGATACTAAATATTCCTAAGTAATTTATCCCGAAATCGAGCAGACTGCTGTCGCCCAATTCGATTTCATTCTAATCTTGTTTGAATTGATTTCTTAGAAGGCTTTATGTCACTGAAACCTAGTTCCGAATTCCGGCAACAACTGGTCAAGTCAAGTTCTCTATATATGTGTTTGCTCGCGCTAAGAATTCTTTAAATTTTAGTATGTTGGTATGATGACTTCAATTCAAGTGAGGAATGCCGACCGATGGTCTAATTGAGGGCAATCAGGCACGTATTTCTCTCCAACGAGAACTGGTTTCGAGTAAATTTGAACACATTTCTACCCCGACTAACCATCTTAATTGGTTCCAGAGATGTGTTTTTATGTGAAGCACGTTTTTACGTATATTTTTGGGAAATTCTTCTAATTCATTCCACCCTCAGCGAAAATTCATGGATTTAGGTTAGAAAATGATTGGAATAATTTTAGGAAGTATAACACCTGTAATTACAATCATGACAGCAAAAATGATATTATGTATTCACTAGTTTAGGTTATTTGTAAGGCGAAATAATCAGAGGCCAGAGTCACATGCTCATTATGATGATGTCATTTTTGCAATTTTCTTGCTTGGGTCAGATATTTTCACTTGTACCAGTTGGCAAAACTATTGTGGAACATACTGCATCTTTGTATGATTACTTACATGTTGTTGAGTGGATGAATCAGTCTGTTTTTCAGTTCAAACAGAAAATGCTTATTGGGAGGCCCCAGCTTTGTTGTAATGAAACTGTAAATAAAAAGACTCGTATCCACATTACATTTTAACTACCAATAAACTCCCACAAACTCATTAAAGAAATGGGAAAAAACAATTAGATGATGAAAATCTTGCAATCGTTTCATCCGAACCACTTTTTCTACGAATGGTGGGATGCGGAGTATACGCGTAAAATTTGATCATTTTAAGTGATGAAAATAAATGTAAGTTAATCAAAAAAAGTTCATTATGTGAATAAAGCTGGATCCATTCACAAACATTCGTTATTGGAGGCTGTCGTTGATCTAAACATAAAAATAAATCCTTGCCTATTTTTACAGTCGATAAAGCTTAAAATAAATTATCACAGCCATGTTTTAAAATAGCAGTAGTTTCATCTAAAGTTTCATTAGGTCTCTGAGATGTTGAACACATCTACAATAACAAATACAACTTGGAAACGCTATAACTTCTGCATAAAATACTGAAGTTTTTGATACATATAGAAGATGGAGTGGCCTTTATCATGGAGATGCTGGTTTAAAATTCAAGCGGTGTGACATATCTGTCAAAATCCATGCATGTGATCAACTATTAGTCAGAAAAAACATCAGTATGAGCAATTAGTTATAAGGAATGCAAAAGTGTAGGCTCTCAATCCTACAATGCATGTAAGTAAATTCTTACATCGCAGTTACCTGACATCGATGAGATTCAGAATTTCTATATATATTTTAGTCAAATTCATCAAGAAAGATAAATCTTAACTTTGTGAAAATCATATATTACGGAGAAGTTTATAATATATGTGGAATTTCCGTTTTTTATGTTAATTTTAATTAAAATGGAATATTTTTGACATTCCTTATTATTTTAGTCAAAAAATCAAAATTTTTACAGCCATTCTCACATCAATTTAAACACACTGAGGAGAAGCGGGGACGTTTTTCCGTGATTAGAGTCCTCTAGCACGCTCTTTAGCCATTTAAACAGGATCCATATACAATAAAGATATTATTCTCAAGTAATATCTTCTCTCAATCAAGATGAATCTATTAAGATTGAAAATTGTTACGTTCGAACGATATATTTTTTTGTTGACATCCACTAGAGAGCAATTCTAACTATATACAGACGAATTTTCGTTTTTTTTGTGGTTCCATGAATAAAAATAACAAATTTTGTTTAAGTAAATGTGTTTTAAAAATATGATAAGAAAATATCGTTTGCAGATTTATTTTTTAATTGCGTATTTAATATGAACAGCTATGTAAAGAATTCTTTTTTTTGACAACTTTCATCAGAAGTGTACAAACCTGCACCGGTACATTACTGCACGAACTCTGCGTCGACCGCGAATGCGACGTGGCTCACGTACTGAAGGGCCGCACCCCGGATAGGTACCCTTCTGTAAGCAGTTAGGGTAGTGCAGGACTTACACTTGCTATAAATCTACCCCCGTTCCTCTGGTCACTAGAGCTACGCTACCAAATCGATATTCGTCCGTTGGTGTAAAGAATTCATGACATTATACAATTTCAAGACTCGCGTAGAGCGCGACTTTAGGCCAATTATGCAAAGTATAGGTGGAATCCATGTATTCTAAATCCAAGTTCCTGAAAATGTTAGAGAAAATGAACAACAGACTATAATGTTCTTCTAATAATTGAGGGAGTGCCATCTATGGCTATACTTTCTAGATTTAATACTTGTATGTAAATATTTCGGGGAACGAAAATCACTAATTCAAATACATATTCACCTTTTGTTCTTCCATGTATAGAAGGCGTACGTAGTGTTTCTTGATTTATTTAAAATTTATCTTCACTGCACCCACAAAAATCAACATTTTGTGCTGTATCAACAGCAATCGAAAATTAATTGCAGCTAGCAAGTTTTTCGCGTAACTATGCTCTATGTGGTTTCTTAGTCCTGCCAACGTTGGTTGAATAGTCGTGAGTGATATTTTAATTTGATTGAATAGATTAGCTTTGACAGGGCATAGTTTTGGGCAAAAACCTTGTCAGCATTCAATAATAAAATCAACTTGTCTGAACGGCGAAGAGAATCGGCTAACATATTTGATACTTTCCAACTTGATATAGCAAAACACTTGTCGTCTTTACGTTTTGTTACAAAAAATTGCTATGGTTATACACGTTCTTAGTTTGTTCTACACTGCTCTATCCTTCAGAGGCTTTTAGATCATCGGATTTACCATCTTTGCTGGCAATATTGTTTACAGAGGAAGTCCTTCCGTATTGTAATATATTCAGAACATATTAAGCAAACAGCTTTTGTATTTTAACGCTTCATTAAGTTTTAATCGTTCGATCTGCTTTAGATACGCCTCTTTCCTTATCAATTTTAGTTTTCTTCCACACATGTATTGATATAATACACAATCACAAGTAATGTTAGGAAATACTTTAATATCAATTCTGGGTAGTAGTTATTACAACTCTTGCCTCAGTATCGATCAATTGTGAAGTAATTTAATGTAATCGTTGAGCTGCAGAGTTTGAAATTATTCCTCATACACACAAACTACCATATGTTCCCTTAAGGATGGTGAATGTTCAACAGTAATGTAGAGGTTTTAGCCATGTAAAAATAAGATTAAAATAAATTTGTGGGGTCTTTCTATTAATTTGATGAAAAGGTTATCAAATAAAGTCTACTATTTTTTTACTATTGTACCCTTTGATTAGTAAACTTTATTGTAGTTCTTTTAAATGATAAAAGTGTAATCTCATCATATTACACTGGGGGCAAGAGATAAAATTCAGTTGGCGAAACAATTTGAAAAATGAAATCAAACGAAGAAAAACAGGAGTGACAGTTTTGATAAAATACACAACTAGAAGCGCCCAAACTTTTAAGAACAATGTGATCTCTCATTATTTGAATGAAATGATAGTATTGAAAAAACTGAACTATTCTAGTTCTGCAATGACTTCAGCTTTGAGAACTAATCATAATGTTGTTAACAATATTGTAAAAAATATTTAAAGATTAGGAATATTCAAATGGATTATGTATCGATTCTCTAAATTAACTTTCTTAGCAAAAGAGTATTTTATCGTCTATTCTGAATCAATAATTTATCTTAGAACTGGTACCGCTATGGTATTGGCAAGTAGACTTTGCAATCGTTGTTTGATTTAATATTATTGATAGGCTACCGGTTAAATTTCAATAAACATTAAAACATGTACATTGTGCACAAGATGACAGAACTGCGAAACCTCGATTGAACTCAGGAAAGTTTAACATCAAATCATCAAAATTCGAGAACCATAAGAGACAAAAAATATTGACAATGTTGAGTCATATCGCACTCGCAATTAAATTTTAAATTAAGAAAAACCGAGAGAATTTTTTAACTGAAATAACTACTAAAAATTCGATTTTTGGATAGGATTTTGCAATTTATTATTTGGCTCCAAAAAATGAGCTTTTGGAGACATTTCATTCATAATATTTTGATTGAATTAATGGATGTAATTTTTCTCGAATCAACATGAGTGACAGTGTATGGTTGTTTACTAATTTTGATTGCGAATGAAAAAGATGGTTCAACGCAGCTGCGTCGCTTTTACCCTGTTGCATGAAATATTTAATCAATATACAGTATATGCAAAAGTTTGTTCACAATAATCACGTTTTAGCATGTATTTTTTGACATATTAATAAAACATAGGATTGTTGAATCAATTTCCTTGAGCATATATATCCAACTTTTTTGATGCTATGAGTCTTCTGTTAGAAATATCGGGAAACCAAAAGTTCTCACATTTGTTCCCTCGAACAATCTAATACATAAGCCGAATATTAGAAACAATTTCTTTAACTGCTACAATATATTTGTCAATTTTTCTAAATGATGTTATGAATTTAAATACCTTTGATATGATAAAAGTAGACCCATGATGGACTCTAAAATTTAACCTAAATCAGTTTTATGAACGAAGAGAGGTAAAATCATGGCAAAAATTAATAGGAAATAAAAAAAATCAAGTTAATATAAGCAGTATTGTTTTTCTCAGCCGACATTAGGATTCCTAACAGCAGAGACAAGCAAAACGATCCTTTTGTATTGCTCAAAGATCATGAACAAAAACGGTTGATTGACGTAAAATTCAGTTATGTTAACGTTCATTTGAGATATAGCATCAGTATTATGAGAACCTGTACCGCCGGACTCGTCGATGACTACTCTGGCTGTTTGGTGGATGGTTTTGAAGAAATGGCCTGGTTCTGCAAACTCTCCGAAATCATTGTTAATTGATTCAAATAGATACGTGACATTAAAATGTTTGAATGTGCTTTTCAGATTTTCCGACCCTAATAATATGAATTTTGGCAGCTTTAAGTCAACATACTCCATTTTGGATTGTTCATAGTAAACCGGCAACTCACGTAACTACATATATTAGGTATATACCTTAAAATGTTGAAATACATCATCGAGCGATTTCCCGGGATTTGGCAATACTATCACTGCATACTGCTTGTTTTTATTAATCGGTATAAAAATAAACCTCGAATAATTCATATCAATCATTGGGTACACGTTAATTTGATTCATCATCTCAACTTTCAACGTTCTACCACCGACATAGAAGTCTTCCATCTTGGTATTTTTAGCATCGAACGATTGCACCCAAGTAGGATTAACCATGAAAATATTTAGGAGAACCATGGTGGTATCAGGATCGGATTGACTGAAAACATTTTGTATATTTCCATTTGTATGTCTTGAAACCCATTCATTCATGCTTTGAATAGCATCTGGCTCATTAATGAAATTTATTTTTTCTGAATCAAGATGATTTGCAGAAGCCTTTTTGTATTTTTCTGTGAATATACCTGAATGAAAAAGGACGGAATTGGAACCATCTATGGAGAATAATTTTTCATATTCCCTCCATTGTGAATATATAAACAGAGCTCTTGGCTTGGGTTCAGGTGATTCATCATCTGAAAGAAAACGACTAAGTTGTTTTTTAGTTTTCCCAGAGAGCCAGATTTTTAAAAGGGTCATCATAACGTAGAAACTGGCTCCGGCAAATATGATATTTTCAGTCTTATTTTGAATTTGAAGATGAGTGAAAATCTTTTCGCTAAATACATTCACCAGGTTTTCAACCATATCAGCCAATATGAATTGCGATAATTGTTTTTATTTAATGTTAATTTATAGATCAAAGCTATCATATCACAATTAGTAATAGATTGACACAACTTATGGTCATCATGTATGAAGGTAGATATCAATTCGTTTGAATTTCAAGAAGCTACACCAGATTAGCATCGGTATAAATATGCTCCCTCATTACATCTAAATGACGAATTAATCATCGAACGATCGCTAAATGATTCCAGAGTGAGGTACCACTATGTAATAATAGCTTCGTAATTTAATCTCTCAATTTAAAAATCCAATCACAAGAATGTTTTTACAGAACAACAGAATTGTTTTAAGTAATAATCATATATTTAACAAATTTATTAAAATTGATATCTTAATTCAAAAAAATGAATGTCACGAGTTAAATTCAAGTTTCAATTTACTTTCCATATCTTCGTTTACATATTTTCTTCTCTTAAAATCTTTTATTCATTTGTAAAATCTCTTAAACTTTTGAAGCATACCTCTATCAGTATATTTGGTTTATACCCTGAATAATCACACAGAGTTCGTAATCAAGTATACTTTGTGGTAAATGATCCCTTTTATAAGCTCAAAATTAATGAAATGAAATTTTCATGTTTATTAATAGTCACTACTTCTTGAAAAAGTATCTAATCGATCTAAAAAAATCAAAGAACGCAGTAATTGAGGAAATGATATCATGTTAAATAGAAGGTAATTACGCTCGAAGGGTATTTTTAATGAAGCACGTTAAGTTGCATGCTATTTTCAATCGATCACAATGTGTAAAATAACTCAGAGTTCATCCTAATTCTCTCAGTCAGGATTGCTAAGATACTAAGTAATCATAACGAATTTTGGAACCTCGGGCTGATATCAATGTTACACTGCTTACATTTGGTTCTGATAGGATACTGTTTGTCAATTAACGAATAGTTTAGAGAAATGGAGCCTTGAATCTGACTTCACATGTAACCTCACTTGTGTAAAAGTAAAATAATTTGTATATCCTCAAATTAAATTTACCTGTAGACATCAGCAATAGATCTTAAATAAGGTAAATCGTAAAAATGTACATCTATCTGAGCCTCAGGTTTGTATTCCTCATTCATATTAGAAAATTGCTTCACAGCATCTACACATCACAAAATATTCGACTTACCCTAAGGACCTTTAAGCTGTTTATTTTCATAAAATTTTGTTGCAAAAAATGGCATCTCATCGTATAGGTATAGATGTTTAATAAACCATGTAGTTTAATGATAAATTAATTTCACAATTCTCTATGGATCTGCGACAAATGAATATTATACCTGCCAGGTCATTCAATATTATAAGTGATGGACTCCTAAATAAAGTGACTTTCAAACAATAAGAGATATACACAACATTGAAGGTCGAGATCGAACGAAAACCATGAAATCTATGAAGCTTTCTCGAATTAAAAACCAAAACATCTTAAAATTAGATGTAGAGGATTGCAGCTCAAAATTTTAGGTGATTGATGAGAAGTTGTTGCTGATAACAATATCTGTCTGGTTCTTATTTGGCATCATTTTGTGGACCATGTATGATAGTTGAATAATAGGTGACACGAAGGTTTTTTAAGCTGTAGATTGTTTGAGAACTCTGTGCATGTTCTACGAAAAATTTCATTTCTTTCAGTAGAAGTGACAAGAAAGCTCGTTGGAAACTTATATGACCTATTCTGTTTCTCTCATTGGCTGTCGATAAGTAGATTAATACAAGGTCGATCGCCAATTGATGGTATTTTTCTTGTAGCGTCACGATCGTTTGATACCACAAAGGAACTATTCAACATCCGTTTCACGAAGATTCAAATAACTGTGTAAAATGCCTTGAAATCTATTCCGATCTAGAGTGACGGCTCTTGAATTATTCACAATTTTTAATTGGATTTGACACACTCAACACAACAAATAAAATTAGTCGGTTATTTGTTCTTCTGTAATACACGTCGAAATATGAATCCACGTTGTTTCAATAATCTACACAATTGTTTGGTTAAATTAGTTCCATTGTTATGCTGATTGGATGGAATATCGCTGTCTCATTTTCAGGAGTAAATGATTTTACATACCGTTTCCATTTGTTAAAAACATTTTCAATCGGATTCAGAAGAAGGGGAGTAGGGTGGAAGAAATAGAACTCTAGGATTCATAAATTATATTTTTCTAGTACCGTCCAGTTTTATAGAATTCCATATTGTCCATGATCATGATGGCTTTTAAAATTCCAGACTGTTCGAGTTTGGCCAGAAATTTATCCATGACAAGTCAAAACTTTTCATCATTGAATGGTGCATCTCTGACCTGAAAGAAGAATATGGAATGGATACTCAAGGCAGCGCAAAACAGAGTAAATTATTGACAAAATATTGGGAACAGTCACCGCAGCTCGTTTACCCTTAAGGGATTGGCATGTCTTCTTCCTATGTTCATCAGTTATATACACGTTCGTACAGAAAGAACATCTTTTCGCAATCGTTCATGATGTCCAAGAAGTTCATTGCGTGTTTTTTCTGGCTGATAGAGTCACCTGGCCATTTGTCTTCTCAAATAGGTGTATTTTAATTTTATAATGGAACTCGGAGCACTGTTGACAGAGTGCTAGTATTCATCTTCAACCCGGTTAGGTCAAACTTTTCGCTTGAATTTTGGGTAATGAGATAAGGTAATCTTCGTCTATTCCAAAGGTCCCCAACCCTGTGTCGGCTGGCACCATGGCGCACACAGACCATTTTTCTGCGCCTGCCGCCATTGAAGCACGATACAAATTGTTTATTTGATACAAATAAATTTATTTTTTAATAACAGCAATAAAATTTTAAGGTATAGTTTTGTTTTTTTTTCCATCCGAAACGGTTTATATCTATTCCTTTAAATGAGACCTTTCTCTGCTCACTGAGCTTGCACAAAATCAGTAAAGTGAGAACAGGCACAAATCTCTGCTTTGCAAGTATTCATAGTTTACCGACCAACGAATCTTGGCAATTTTGAGAAATACTAACAGGAGTTGGATTCGGATGAAATTTAAGTATTTTTAATTTTACAAATATTAATAAAAAAATTCTTAAACTAAAATGAGTAAAAAACTATCAAATCACAGTTTTAATACTGGCTTGGAATAATCATTATATCGTCAATATTATATATAGGGTTTTTGGATCGATTTAATAATCTTTGGAATCTATTTAATAAAAGTTGCCACAAATCAACAAATAGTTGCACGAATGGAATAATTAAACTTGTTTTATCAACTTTCATTTTTTCAGTCAATCTCAAAATTTTCAAGTACACCAATAGTGCAAAACTTGAGAAATCATATTTTCCCTAAAATCGAATGATGTTTGCTAAAACAATCATAGAATTGGGTGTAAGTGAGTCAAAAAGGAGGAGAGTATTTTTTAAATATTTTTCTTTAAATTTGTTAGAAATTAGTAAAATACCACAAACCAAGTATTTCGAATGAACTATCTAGGAATGGATTCTACGTATGATAGAGGTTTTTAATTATTCTCGATCGTGCATAAATGAAAATTCAAATCTGAAACTCCCTGTTTCGATTGGCTTGCAAACTTTTGTTTCATTCGTTTTCGTACACTGACTCGTGTTTGATAACAGTGTTTTTCACTTTTTTGACTCTTAAAAGCATCCGAACGATCTGTAAATTTAAAAAGATGACAAATAACTGTTAATTATTCCGCTCATGATATTATGTTTTGATTTGTGGCAACTATTATTAAATCGTTTGCAAATATTATTAAAATGATCGAAAACCCCTATATCTAATCGTTAAACCTAGTTTGACAGGTATGTGAGACTGGATATCAACTGTTACTGTGAATAATGTAAATCGATCTGAAAGAATAATCGAATTCCCTTACACATTCAAGTATCATTAATCGTCTCTAACTATGCTTAGCGTCATAAGTGTGGCCAAAAGGAATATATTTTAAATACGCTCATAAATGAGGTTTTATACTTCTTAAGGATTCCCTACTTTAAGGTTAATCAGTTAAGCCGGGAAACCTTGATTTTATAGTCAATATCACTGTCAATTATAGCTAGAGCATCTATTGTACCAACGTAATCCAATTTGAATTTATATCAAGCAACATCGATAAATTTTTACCTTCAGCAGGCAGTAGTAAAATATGATTGATTTCTCAAATGAGTTTAATGGTTTGGAAAATGTAATTTTATTGGCTAGTTTTAACTTTTAATAGCTGGATAACGGTAAAATAGAGTAGTAACATGTTATTCAATAATAAACATAAAGTTAATGATAAAGAGCTATCGATTAGTGACTACTCGATTGAGTGCCTTTGTCAGAATTAATAATTCTGATTTTTTGGCTGAAATCGAGCACTATCGCCATTCCAATATTTTCAGATAAATGTTTGCCAGTGATTCTTAATCGCAGTATTGATTTTTAACTCGCTGTGATAATATGTCTTTGAAATTCCAACATATACTTGAGCTGAGGAGTTATTCTTTGCGAATTTTGTCTGACGATGCTGCATATTAATCGAAATGAAGCAAATATATTGTCTGCACAATTTATCTCTTTCGTGAAGCTATTTATTGAAAGCAATCTAGAATGACATCTGTCTATTTAGATAATTATCAATTAAAACTATTTCCATTTTTTTCTAATAACGATTTTTCTCTACAATCTAGCGTCTTTTGAAATAGGCGATATGAATAAATGAATCAAACGGGAACAAAGGTCTAAATTACCAGCTTTTGAGCAAGCTATTATAGTAATATTGGAGTAGTAAAGCCGCTTGTTGTTAACGAAACCACCATTATGCTTCAATTTCATGTTCTGTATAGGTCTTTTGTGTTATTTTAGCATTTGCTTTGAGGCTTTTGGCGAAATGACCATACGAAACATTAATGTAAATGATTAATTTATGTTTTATTGGATTCTTAACTGTAGAAACTGTTGAATAATAAGAAAAATGTGTAAAATAAAAATAAATTTTATTACTAAGGCTGTTCACCGCAAATTAATCCGAAATTAAATTTAAAGCGTTACAAAATGATTTATCTGCAAAAAAAATAAAAAAGTCATTCCTTTGAGGTAGGAATTAGAAATAGTTTCAGAAAAAAAACAAAACAATAAATGTTAAAATTGAAGCTTTCAAAATTGATCATAGCCCCTAAAGTGTTAAAATAGACATGAATTAGAGCATCTGAAGCAGTTTTATTTTGAAAAGTTCCAGTTAATTTGCATTGTTGTGCAGAGAATTTGTTTTCTGTGGGTTCTTTCTTTGGTTCGTCAATCGATTCCGTAAATTGTCAGTATGATTCCTCTGAATGTTATAATCCGAAGTGGTGGAATAAGACACCAGACTTTGTCTTGATTATCATCCAAGGTGGTGAATTTATGTCTCACATATATCGCCGTATTTCTTGGCCATGTTCAAATTCTTTTTTCACCACTTGTTTTCAAGATTATACTTTTTCTTAATCTTTGTAAAATAGGTCAACCGATATACATCTGGCAGAATTTTAACATCCATATTTTGAAACATATTACAAAATATTAATTCAGGAGTAGTTAGATCAGTCCATGTGTGCGCAGTTTATCGTAAAAAAGTCAGGACTCTGGAGAGGCATTTAAGTCGGTGCCATGACTCTTTACTTTCAGGAAAAGTATTTCATTAAATATGCCCTGATAAACCTTTCCAAAGAGCCAATTGGGTAGTTTGTAACAATGGCTGGATTTAACCTGTTTAATCTGAATTTCTTTTACGAATGAGTTAATTTCTGG
>JWZT01001777.1:45576-59846 GCA_000827895.1 Thelohanellus kitauei | reverse complement strand
TTTTTTTCAACAATACCAACAGGAAATTCTGTTAATTCACAACAGATAATTTATCTGTTGTTAAATGAACAGCTTCGAAAAATTATAACTATGCAAACATAACTTTTCTAAGATCGACTACAATTAGCGCAAAACTCCAATTAAGAATAGTTGCTCTATCGATTTTTTTATTTTTCAAGAATTTTTGAAATATTAAACTAGACACTAGAAAAAGTACTGGTGAATATAAAAGAGCTTTGTTGTGTATAATTTCATTGGAATATTTGAAATATACACACAAGATGCTGCTTAAAATGATATTTCGTTGTAAATATAATTGGCAGTAAAGAGATGGAACAATTCGCATCGTGCATAGTTGTTACCTCGCAGAGTTCGACAAAACGAGGTCCCAGAATGACAATTTTGAATTTAATTTTCAAATATTGCTTTATTTTCATAAGTATGGTAACAAAATTTTTGCTATTTTATCCATTATGATTATTAGACATACGTCTGGCCAATGTTTTACCATATGTAACAAAACGACATATAGCGATGATTTATAGTTGTAGAAGACTATCTTTACGGTATATTCAAATCCAGGAGTGCATTTGGTTCCATTAGCGTTTTACACTGAATGACATTTTTCACTTTAAACTGAATTTCAGGAATTCTATTATTAAACTTGATTTGTTTTAATGAGAGAGGTCCCTTTAATTTATTTTTACATTTATTGCTTCAGTAAACATTTTGACGTCGAAAGAAAACATAGATTAGGCTGGTATTTAATGAATATTAAAAATTTAATTTTGGTATAGTTTATGACAATCAATTTATGCCACCATATGTAATAATCTTACATGGTTGAATCAATCGAAAAATAATGTGGTAATAGATTGATATCAAATATATCATCCTATACGGTTTTTTGTTGTTTATGGATCGATGTCTCATTCAATCACTATCATTTTCGAGAGTTCGTGATATGAATCAGGGAGCTTCGACATGCTTTTACGTAATCACTTCTGTGACGTAAGTCAATAAGGATCATTTAAATGTCGTAATATTGATATTCAAGAAAGGTATACCTTCCACTCTACCATTAATACATATGTCAATAACTCTAAAATATTATGTAAGTGTAAACTCTAGAGTGATTAACAAAGAAAATAAAGAACATTATCTAATAAATGATTCGTGATAATCTTAAATTATTTCATAATGTTCGTACTGATTTTTATCAAATCTCGTATGAATATAACATTATTGACCATACAATTAATGAATCTTATGAGTACAATACTACATGAATTCTTATGAAATAAGTTGGCCCTGACATACAACATTTTATGTTTAATAACTAAATTTAACTTTTAAAGTTAATTCCTATCTTGTAACAAACATCCAGACATTCTTTATTATAATTCCTTTTGTTTTGAATTCTTATACGTTTGTCCTACTGATATCAACCATATTATTCTTTAAACCTAGTTTGCGGAGAAAGTGGGGAGAGTCTAACTAAATTATTTAAGTTGGATTTGTAAATATTTTTTTCCAAATCATGAAACAACATTAGATAACATTTTACTTATAAGAAACCTCGGCCAGTTTGAATTATTTAACTAAGAGGAGCAATCTATATAAACGAACTAATAACAATGATAGTTTTAATTTCGTAATATTTCGTTAGTTTTCGCAACTCCCCTAACATTTATTAGATGTAGTTAAACATTGTAAAAAATATTGATGCTGCAATCATCAAAAAATTTTAAATCAGTAATATTTTGTGTGCTTAATTTTCTTTATCCTCAAGACAATAAGTAAAATAATTATAATAAGGTACAGAAAAAATATGATATATACGACATTTTTTACGTTCCCATAGACCAGAGGTTGGCAAAATACGACCCGCAGGCCAGATAAAGCCCTCAACGACATTTTTGGAAAAACATGTTGATGTTGCCAGTGAAAATATATTGAAACAGTCTCCCAGTAATTTCTTACTGTACCTGCAAAATTAAAGTTGGAAAAAAAAATACTTACTAAAAATGACTATTCGTTATTCATCATCTGCTTTAGTTTAAAATTTGAATTTAACCATTTGAATGTCATCATGAATGTTTCCAAGAAACACAAATGGTTAAGGAGCGTCGCATATTTAAAAATCATCGGATATATAAGTACTGTTTTTACAGAAGTCAACAAGAATGCCGTATGTTTGTTGGACAAAAGAAGAGATTTATTTTTGAAAGAGTACATAATGAGCCGATATTATGTCGATAAGAATGCAGACTACGGCAGTACTTTATCAGCAGAAGAACGACCAACAAACGCAAAAGAACTGGACAGAAAGCTTGTAAACCAGCAGGATATCTTCAAAAAAGACAAAATACCGAAGATACCAGCTACTCGTGGAATTTTCATCGAAGCATACAATATGGCTAACCACAGCGATTCGCTCTGATATGCGAAATTTGTCAAAAAAATGCATGCTAAATGTTCTACATCAAATCTGTATGTAACACCCCAAAAAATTCAAATAAATCAGCTTATCAAGAAGAACTATTGCTCGCCGAATTGAAGCAATTATTGAAGATCTGAAATCACAAATTACAAAGTGTGAAGATTCATTTCAGCTATTTTCAATAGAATTGGATGAAAGAAATGACATCGAAGACCAGCAGGGTTGCTGATATAGTAAAGAAGAATTGAACAAACTTCGAAATCACCGAAGAATTGCTGTCAATGGAATCAATAAAAGGCCCATCTACAGGTGAAAATATTTTCAAATGTGTGGAAAATGTTTTGCATTTAATGGAATTACCATGGCATAAAATGAAAAGTATTACTACAGATGCTTCTAGCGTACTTGACAGGAATGAAAGTTGGTCTACTTAAGAGAATATGCGACCAAGCTGCAGAGGTCGATTGCAACAAGGAGTTGATATTTTTTAACTGCATAATAAACCATGAGATATTATGCCAAGGTGTACTTGACATGAAACATGTGGTGGCTCCAATTGTAAAAATTGTTAATTTTATCCAGGTAAGAGGTCTTAATCATAGATAATTTATCAGACTTCTTGAAGAATGTGGTTCGCCTCACAATGATGTCCTGTATCCTACCGCCGTATGCTGGTTAAGTTTGGGAAAAGTTCTTATAGGTGTCTGGGATTTGCAGAGAGAACTTTTTATGTTTTTGGAAATGAAAAGGAACGATGTTGAATATCCGCAGCTAAAAGTATCAATATGGCTGTCAGATCTGGCGTTCGCACTTGATATTTTCTGGCACATGGAAGAGCTTAACACAAAACTTCAAGGGAATGACGTTTTTTCTCATCAAATGTACTATGTTATGATGGCATTGCAGGTAAAACTAAAACTGTTTTCTCGCCAGCTCAGTCAGTAGATCACGACGCACTTACCAACACTTGAAACTATGGAAATCCAGATTACGTCGAGTAAAAAATATACAAATATGATATCTGCATCAGGTATTGAATTTACTCGTCGTTTTGGGGACTTCCAGAAACTTTCTGGTGAGTTTGAAATCTTGCAATCACCCTTTACAAGAGATTTTGAAAAGGCACCAGCTGCTCTACAATAAGAATTAATTGACCTGCGGCGTGACATTACCCTGAAAGAAAAATTCAAATCGGAAAGCATTGAAAAATTTTATGCGTCACTCAATGAGTCAAAGTTTATCAACTTGAGAAAGATGGCCATGAAGCTACTTGTTCTGTTCTGGTCGACATACATCTGCGAACAAACATTATCGACCATTAACATTAAAAAGACCGAGCTAGTTTTCAATTTAACTGATATTCACGTGCATTCTTTGCTGAGAATTTCTACGTCAAACATGGAACCAGAGTTCGAACAATTTTTGATAACTTTGATAGACCACAAATGTCTCATTAACTTTAAATAATGATCTTATAAAATAGCTTCACATTATTTAGTTACTTTTTTACCTGTATATTTAAACTTAATTCATTACATTACATTCCATACCATTTATTCATTTTCAGATTTAGTGGATTAATACGTGGTTAAGGTATCAAATTTTTAATCCGGCCCCCCTAACGGAGATGTTGCCCGCCACTACTATGCAGGTTCACAATTAAATTGCAAAAAGATATTTGTAAGTGTTTAAATACTTTTTAATTTTGATGAATACCGGTTTTTTCTATTGTGTAAAAGGATCATATATTGATATATCGGGCAGTAATAAAAAAAATTCGAAGAAAAGTGATTTCGTTGGCTTATTTTTTAATTCTAACAAATTACAATTACGCTTTTTAATCCAAACGCTTTAGGAGGGGCCAGGACAATGGACTTTAACCGTTTCTTTTAAACTACAAGTATCTCTTCATCGCACTGCAAGCAGATATATTCTTAGAGATCATGCTTGATACACTAAGAAATGCTGTATTGTATATTGGTGATCAACTCTTTTTTCGATTACAGGAAATCATGACAAAAGCTTGAGATGGTTAGGAGCGACACATGTATACTTGTGTTAGTAGGTCTTTAACAACGGAATAGTAGAAAACTAAACAGTATTTCTCAGTTTGTGTATTTTCTTAAATTATTCGTCTAGAAAATTTAACCAAAACCATGTATGAATGCTGATAAATTAGATCCAGGCCTGGTGTATTCACTAAGATCCAACATCAGACAACTTTGAGGGAAATTTTATGATTCTAAATAATCGTTGAATGGATTATTTTTAAAAAAGGTAATACTAACTGAAAATTTAAAAAAATAAGCAACTGAATACATATTAAGCCCTTCTGAAATGATAAACTTAACCAGAAACACATTCCTTATCAATATTTGATCTATAGTATTCTCTAGCTTCACAAAAATCAAACCTTTTGGCCAGTATTCTATTAATTAGGAAATCACAGCTTAATTCTTTGGGGGGTAAATCGCTCCAAATCATCTTTTTATCCAAATGCTGATAATTTGATGTTCGGTTATCGTAATGATAGTCCATATCACCGTAAAATACTGTTGATATCTGTTTCAATCAGACCTTACATTATGTAAATTAATAAATTCTGAGGTCAATTTTAAAGGGGCATCGAATATCACCCGATCTACGTATTTGCAAGCCATCATTGCCAATCCACGTTCGTAGCTGCATAACAGAGGTAATTGTGGCGATTTCTTCTTAATCTCAGCGTCCCCAATAATTCCAACAATTAAATAATTTTGTCCCTTGATCTTTCTAAAATAGTTTATCAGGAATGGGTGCAATAGATCGAATCGGCCACCAATATATGATATTTTCTGGTCAGGGTTTGCTATTGTCGGAGACCTGTGAATATAGGAGCTGAATTTGTCACGGATCATGTTCTTATAACTTTTAGAAATGATATGTTCGCGTTTTTCAGGGTACAGGATTCGCGAAATGATATCAGTTGTTGAAATACATCCTGTTCGTTGAAGAGCTTTGAAACGATTCGCCTTTTTGATATGTTCATATGGATCTTCGCCATCAGCACCCAGAACATGGTCATCACCATGAAGGCACCACTCACAGTTGTATCTGTCCATCCATTCTAATGATGTCACATAGGGAACATCACACACTACCTGTGATACGCCTCTTATAGCTTCCAAGATGGCTCGTCTTTCTTGCATCTGTAGGATGGGGAGCCTTTTATTTTTAAAAATCTCTTCATCAGAAAGGATCCCGACGATCACATTTTCACCATACGATCCTGCGAGATCGATCAAAATGATGTGGCCGTAATTGATTAAATCAAAACAGCCATCAACCCACACGTTTTTGGGATTCTCTAACATTTATAGGTTGAGTGTAAACAGTGGATTAAAGAAATTTGTTTACACAACACAATCCATGAAATATGATTTCCATTGATTCATTTAATTGTATAAATCGTCCTTAATTCTGAATTTCACTTTTTACAATATCTTTTACAAAACAACAAGATGCTTCAGCCAAAACATAAACAATTTGAGGACATCGAAAATAATACATGGATTTTAGATGACATCTAAAATTCTGAATGTATATCGGAAAGTGATATAAAACAACAAAAAAGTTGATTATTTTTGGCTTATACACTTTAAAGCACGGAAAACTAGCCCTTACCGCCACATGTAGTTCCCATCTTAGTTGTGCCTTTACCACCACTGATGTTTATTATATTATTAATTTTACTCCGATTTGCCTTTACAAATTCGCTTATTGCAGCGAGCTTGAGATGTTTGTGCGCATAAAGCGATTTGTTTGTTATCGTCTGCAGATGGCTCGTGGCGAATAAACCATTTTAGATATTGCTCCTTCAAATAATTCAAACAGAAACTGTAAAAGTAAATGCTTTATTTCCTGAATTTTATAAATCGATAAACATCCTGAAGTTTCGCATATATACATCTGTGGACACAGTTCTAATAAGACACTTAATACCAATCATTGTACTCTATTAATTTATGAATATACAAGTTTAGGTAAACGATCAGTTGTAGTGTTCGCAGGCAAACTTAATTTCAACTTATCTAACGAGCCATAAGCGGAGAATCAACGAAAGAAGACTATAAATCTTCATACCGGTTGGTTAATGTCGTTGATAAATCACATAATATTCAAGAAAGTCTTAAATGTTACCCATCAAAAATCTTGTTAGAGCTAAACAAGGAAAAGAGAATTGATGGCACAAGGAATTATGCAACAACTAAGAATTTCAGGAGTGTAATTTAAAGCGGGCATCCATATAGCATGATATTATCTACCTCAATGAAGTATAATTTACTTTTCAAGTGACTTATTATGGTTTTACGCATTTTGAGTAAACGTTACATAAAAGTGTATCAGCGTAAAAATGATCATGAATCTTATATATAAAGGTAAATATTGAAGAAATACAACGAAACATGTGTAATGATAATGCACGTAGCCTAGATAAAAACATTCGACGGCGGATGTTAGGCTGTGTAATGAACAATATAAGTTAGTTTGAACTGATTTTTATAAAGTTAATATGGTGTAGCCAACTTTGAATGAATGGCCGAGCGGTATCATCAAAAATTGATGACATGAATAAAATTTATAGGGACTTTCGTTATCATGTCCGATGAAAGGTTCCATTATTCACTTTGAATTCAAGTAATCTTTCATAAAGCCGATTTTTCTATTTTGTTTTATATCTACTAATCTTTTGTAACTGATTTATCACTATTTGAGAGTTTTTGAAGAATTAAAATGAGTATCGCAGCCAATAAGGCAACAAATATGTGAATTCCAAGAGTGCAGAAACTTAAGTTTTTTTAATCTCAAAAACTATAAGATGAAGATAGCGATGAATTAAAAGGGTGTTTAAAGATTATGATCCATTCAATATTTTTTGTTGAATATTTAAAAAAATTATTCGCAACGAGTCATTTGCAGAAGACGACAATTAAATTTCTGCATGAACACAATCAGCACCATTTATCAGTTATCGAATATAAAAAGGCAAGTTAGAGTAAGATTAATAATATAAAATCGAATAGCCGTGATAACAGTTGGTCGAGTTAATTACGATTAATGTTAATTGCAGTCTCGGTAAACACGTTGAACCAGTTTACATTAGTAATAAAGCATTGCTATAAAATTTAAATACTCTGTGTTTTTAAGGTTTTTAATAAATAAATATTCTTTTCCGCGGATTTATTTTCATAAAGAAACAACTTCGGTATGAAACTCACAATAAAAGTTCGTTGGTTTATCGGCGAGCAATCTCGTTTTACGTGATCAACTTTCTAATATATTCCAACTCGATGAGTGGGTGATTCAACTTCTCTTCGAATATGAATCATCAATCAATCTAAAAGATGAGAATCCTTCAATTTATTGACAATAACTCCGACGGAAAAGTCAGGCAGATTCTATCATAATGTATTTCGGAGAGGACACTTTAGTTTCAAAGGAATATTAGATCGATGCAAACTGAAGGCAAATGCGTTTTTATAAATTTTCTATTTCAAGTGAAACATGATAAAAATGTATGTGTTCCAATTACACTATATCAAAAGCCATGATAACATTTTTTAATTCAAATAATTCCAAGCTAGAGTTCAAAGACATGGTATTCGGAGGTCTGGACGTGATATTTGAAATTGATGAATGTGTAATTGATTAACAAGCATCGCAGAGGAACACTTTCAATAGAAAACGGGCATAGGTTGGTGTTGAACGAACCGCAGACAAAAGTAGTTTCTTTTAAAATTGACGATTACAACACAGAACACTCTAATGTCAATCATATCAACATAGGTCTTACCCGGTTCTTAAATCATGCTGAATTTCTTTCGAAGCTATACTGATCTTGAGCATCTGTATACTTTTTAAATGGTAATCTGATTGATAAATTTTAGGATCATACATTAATTCTCGTGTTTGCATCCTCTAGGGATCTTAGAATTCTTTTAATTTGAGAATACCGACAAAACATCTATGAAATTTCCATTACGATGAGAGAAATAGAATCGAATCAATATTATATTTCTGAATTTAAGTCAATGATAAGAAACCATGGTAATCTTTTAAGTGGAATTTTCCGTTCTTTTATCGATGTAATATTTTTAGGCTAAACAATTTTTCATTCAAACTGTCCAAGTGTTTAATCTATATGTCCGAACTTTTTTAAATAAACAAAATTTATCAAAATATTTTTGCTGCAATACGAAAGGTGATTCGTTTTATTAAAGTACTAACAAGCGTAGTCGTTTTCTGAGATCTGAATAGAAGGTGCTCTTGTTATTGACATTTGAGTGATTAACATTGAAGGTACTCAGGTCAAACTGAAGAACCATTAAAATTTGAGAATAACAGTTCACTCATAAAATGTGTGATTTTAAATGTCAGTGTTTATCACTCAGAAAATTTTCAATAATTTCAATGGAGTAACATCTTTTTTCGTCGTCATCACTCATGATAATTTAATCATATCAAATGCTCTTCTTGATGTTGAGAATATTTTGAATTCTGGCCTGAGTAACTTCCACAAAAATACTCTCTTGTCAACAAATTCTACTCAGATATCGGAAAAAAAATGTGCTTGTTGGATCCATGAATATATGCGTTTTGCCTCGAGAGCACTACAGAGATAATTTTTAAGTTTTATTTGTTCAAAAAATTTGGGACATTTTGGATGAAAGATGGTATAAATATTATCTCTAGCTTGCTTTCAAAATTTTTGATTTCACAATTAAATTAATGTTAAGAATATATTTAAAAAATACGAAATTGTAAAATTCATTTTACTTCTAGTTTTTGAAAAATTTTATCTGTTTTTTCACATAGAATAAGTTTGTGATCGTAATTAAATCCAGCTGAAAATTGTTTGTGTACATTTTTTTATTGTAAAACAGCGTTCAGGCACATTTTAATTTCAAAAAAAGGACTGATTTTTGTTAATATTATTGCATATCTGAAGCCTATTTTGATTTGGTTTATTGATAATTATGACTTTAATTATTTAAGAAACAAATATCTAAATGCAATTATATCATTAAGAAAATCTATAGATATTTTGAGTTGAGCCATAATTAGCATTAAGTTGTGCCAAAAATATTGAAAACCACCTGCAATTGCAATAAACTTGAATGCCAAATTTGAAAACAAAAACCAATTATAAAGGGAAAATATTAACTAGAGCAAGATACTATTCTAATATTGTTGGGGAAATATATTCAATAATTGCTTCAGGCTTCAAACTGGATATCTGTTTTTATGACAAAAAATCTCGAACACATTTTAGATATTAATTATGTAAAGTTACATTCATTTTGTTTTTCAAACCATTGCCTGACCACGGCAAAATATCAACAGCTTAACAATGGTTAGTACCACTATTTTATTTCTAAAATTTCACTTTTTTTATCATGCGGATGTGTTTTTTGATTTTTTTTCAAACATTTCTTCATCCGCAAAAATATGGTAAATCGGATCATTCGATTTACAAGTGATCCATTTATTTACATTTTCATTACCTTTACAGAACATTGATACTTGTTGGTTTTCTGTATTATCTTTTGTCTACTAACTTTACGACATTTTTCCGTCATTCCCAGTTCTCAAATATGATGCTGTTTTTTGAATTTTTAATTCCAAGTTGAACTGGATCACAAGATAGTATTTTAATTGAATTTTTCAAATAAACATTTTTCCTTTATGCATATTATGCGACCAGATATAGGCTATGAAGTTGATCATCTTTGAAAAAACAACAAGAATATGGAGTCTAACATCTTCATTCCCCATTCTGCTTTAACCTGTGTTCTAGATTACCCATTCTTTGAAAAAGAATATTGAACAAATTTTGAAATTAATCGCCTTGTTTTTTAGTGTCAGATATTGTTGACTATCCAACGACACATATATTTGACAGATATTTCCTCGAAGAACAGTTTTTATATGGCTTCAACGATTTCAAAACTTTGTTTTAATGTAAGAATAACATGTTTTCTTGTTTTCGTCGATCATTGATATATCCCGTCCAATTTCAATAACGTTTATTTGTAAAAGACGCCATTGTTTTTATGGTTATTGTTTCGAATCGATAAAAATATTTCTTATCAATAGAAATAACTTGATATTTTATTCCTCAATGAATGAAGAATTGAGTTTTTATCCGAATCTGGATGTTAAAATTTGAACATTCCCAAAAAAATCCTAAAAATAGTAGGGATAACCGAGGTTCGTATAAACTAGGTTCTAGTGTATTCCAAATATCTTTACCCAAAAATATTTGGAAATCGAAAACTTGGATAATCGAGGTTATACTGTATAATTCAAACCATACAGCCTTAAACAAACATTTTTTAGCATAGGCAAAAGAATAATGGCATGACAAAATGAATGGTCAAAGAATATACATAAATATAAGCTAAAGTTTAGATATCAGAATTTCTCGTACTTTTGGAGGTAGTTTTTTCACAATTTTTCGTAATTTTCGAAATCCATGTTCAGGTTTATTCGAAGGGTCCAAAGGAGGAATAGCCGCTCCTGGAACTGTTTGTACTCTTGGCTGAATCATTCGATTATGTTCAAAGTATGTATTCCATTCTTTACCGATTGGAATTTTGAGAGACTGTTCATATTCAGCTCTAAACTTTTCAGGAATGTAGCTAGGCTGCAGCTTTCGTAATTCATTATTGTCTGGAATGTTAAAAATCACATTGGACTTCACGCTATTCTCTTTCTTAGACTGAGGCTTTGGATTTTTTAGCGTTGATGGAGTAACCCACTTGCCCCAGCCATGACACTGCTCATCCTCTTTATCTTCTTCTTGGCAGTTCTCTTCAATAAAATTAGAAACAGCATTGTCATCTTGAAATGCCTCAGCAATATCGTTCAAATTTCGATCATGAGCATCTGGTTATGAAGTTCAAATACCAAAATTAACATCTTCATTTTTTTCAAACAATTCATGATTTACTGTTGTGAAATCGAATTTAACTGGCGCTTCGATTTGTGTTCTTATATTTTCATCATCAGTTTCATTTTGTGGTTTATTTTTGGGCATAAAGTCGTGTAATACGGACTTTAAATCGGCATAAAATTTTGGGGGTTGAGAGCATTTGTCAACATTTGATGGCTGCAATTTACAGGGTAGCCAATCGCTGAAGGACTCGATTTTTTCTGTTTGAATGATATCGTCTTTGTCGGGTTGCTTTTGAATGAGTTTTTGATTAATTTTTTGCTGCTCGAGCAACGCCTCCACGTCTTTGTGGTTCTTCGACCCTTTTAACAAAAGGTTACGTTGCCATTTTGAACCTCCGCGATGTTTAAGTCTTGCACGTTCCTCGGCTCTGAGTTTGTCAAGTTTTTCGAGCTCCTGCTGGTATACCCCTGGCTGGGATGATTTCATTTCATCGATATTTATATTTTTTAGGGACTTGAGCTGTCGTTTTTTCAAATTACGATGATAACTAAATTGAAAATTCAATTACTTTTTACTCTTTATTTTCTTAACTCGGTTACGTTCTACCCCATATTTGTGAATAAAGTTATAAAACTGAGACAAATATTTCTGTTTCTCGATTTCCTAAAATCATAATGCGCCAATATTTTTCACATAATAAACGTCTTAACACCCAAAAGTTGATTATTCAAGCCTAGAATTGTGAAAGCATAATATTAACGATATTTTAATATTTATCTTCGCTGTGATAGAGATCTGTTCGTATAGATAAAGAAGAGAAAACCGGTAAAAGCATATTAACATTTTAGCGCAAGTCAATAGTCATGACCTTTTAATAATGTGGGCCATGTCACGCTTTTTATGTCGCTCACGGTTTTTAAGATATACTCTGTTAGAACAAATTATCAAGAGCCAAGAGATCGTAAATTCTCCAGCATTTCAAAACATCTGCTCAGTTTTATAGAATGGTGTGTTGACTTCTTGATGCTTTTATGAATGCTTACGGTTTGATCAATTTTTATATGGTGTCTCAATTACTCAAAATAAATAATAGATAATGAAGTAAGGTGGAGCAATATTATATTTTCATACAGCTTAAAAAGGGTGATCGAAAATATAATGAAGAGATAAATATATTTTTAGGTAGAGTTGCAAATAAGCTGAAACTAATTTGTTTAAACTCAGACTACATTATAAAAAAAACTGAATTTATTTATTTTATGTGCTTATTAAAAGAAAAAATACTGATAACTCAAAATGAGCTAAATTAATTGATTGAACTTGACAGATATCCTATTAATACCGTTATACTATCAAATATATGGATTTTTTGTCCATCAACATAAATCCTTCTATATATTTCAAGAGTATGTGTTAACAATAAATAGTAGTGCTTTCATAGCACCAGCTTAGCAAACCTCAAACGACTTGGATCTCTATTACATCGAAATTAATTACAGATAGTTGAAATTATCATTAGAAAAACGTAACATTCTTAATAGAAGAAGTAAAATTATGGAAGGGAATAAGAGTTTTACCTGAAAATTCCATTCACTTAACAAGTGTCTGACGATCAAAAGCGTACAACTTAACACAAATAACAATAGATACAAGCCCATCAAAAATATATTTTTTACAAGGGTTGGTGCAGTTGGCAAATGGAAATAATGTATTGTTAAAACCGAATAGAATCAGGCGTATTTTTGGATAAGTAAATAATTTATTAACGAGCATTACCTCATTGAGATTTATTTGATTTAATAATGTTTTTTCGGCATCAGTTAGCTTACTCAATGTTTCAAGCAATGATGCTTCTTGATTAGCAGGCGTTTCTTCTTCCACAGGTTTGTTCTAAATTATAAACAGAGAACTTCGGTCCATTCAGCAATCGATGGAGCAGAAATAGCTTCTTGATCAAGAGGAAATCTCAAAACTTTTGCCTAATTGATTAAAAGTGAAACATTTCTGTTTTCTTCAATCACATCCTGCCAATCGTCCATTCTTTTCCTCAATTTCTTATAACTAGCAGCCTTTTGTTTCTATGCTCATAAAAAAAGAGACTTTTTCGATAATGTGATCCGGTTGGGCGGGAGAAGAACGAGTTAAATCACCTTTGATTTTCTACATAACAAAAAACCAATACAAACTGAGACATGCTAACTTTGCTGTGTTGCAAAATTTCTGAAAAATCAAGATCATCGACTTTTATAAATTTTTAAGTACCATTCTTTCGATAAACGTGCAAAGGCTCCGTATCAGGGATAGTCTTGACTTTTTTTCTACGTTTAAACAAACTAATTTACACAGAAGTTTTATCAATTCTTCCAACAACAGATTGTAAATCATTTATCAGCTTTTTATGATTTTCAGACTCCATCTTGTTAAAAACACACACTAACCTTACTTTTGGTTTTCATTCTCTTAGGATTCTGCGCATACTAGACCAGTACATGGTGTTGTGAACATTCATCGAATGAAATCACCCGAACATACACGAGGTCCAATGGCACATTTTTTACCAAAACATGGATTATTTAAACATCAAACATAATGTTAGAAGAAATATTTGCTTTAAAATTGCTAATTGTATCTTAAATCTTTTTAATTTTATTTTTTCACAATACGTACAGTTTCATATATTCCGTTCGATGACATTCATGCAATGAAAGTTCACGGAATACTGAAGAATGGGTTTATTAACCGTAATAATAACATTACTCAAAGAATTAGGTAAGTCTTTACTTAGTGATCGGCAGAATTATTGATTTTTGAGTTCATATCCAGTTTCTATACATATATCTTGCATCTGTTCTGAATTCTCACGTGCGGGTTTTGCCTCGTTCCAAAAAA
>JWZT01001770.1:18739-35115 GCA_000827895.1 Thelohanellus kitauei | reverse complement strand
TTCTTAATCAACCTTGCTCTCAATAATGAAACACTGTAATAAACTTAATACACCTTTCTCTCAATTATGAAAACTTGAAATTTTCTTAATATTTCTTTCATTCAACTTAATAATCTATGTTCATATATGAATCAACAATGCAATCAGGTTATTTGTAACGATAGTTTAAGTAGAAAATCATGATCTATATCATATGTTTTGAAATCTACCTCATAAACTAGAAATGAAATTAATCCATTTAGTAATTAAAGTTATAAAGCCTTTTAAATCTCCATAAAACTTTGAAGTCAACTAAATCTTCATTCAGCCAACATTAGGATCTTTGCAATCTATTTCAAAATAATTCTATTTATTTCATAAACGTTGTCACCACTTAATAATCTATTCATTTAAATCAATTTGGGGTTTGTTTCTATCACCTATAACCAATTTATATTCAATATTTTTTTGGTGGGCATCCAAGAGTAACATATTCTGGATTAAGTAAAATAGTTTCTATCAAGATATATTGTTTTTTAATCAAATACCACAAATTTTTAAATCATAAATTTAAGAAATATAGATAGGGAACTGATAATCTAAATCGCTCTTGTGTAAAACCTGTAGATATGATAATCCACCCATGTCAATATGTTTCCGATATCTGAGGGTATAATTTTGAGCTTTATTATAAAGATATTTATCTACAAAATACTCATGGCAAACATTCTGACATTCCTCCACAACGAGATTAAATTCTACTTTCAATTTATTCTTCGCGAGTAAATATGAATAACTACGATATCATATATCATAAAACAGATTTTAATTCTGTTTATTTCTGATAGAACCTATGCTTAAATTTTCTCAACTATAGAAGATATACATAATGAAAAACGACTGTTTCCATCATTCTCAAGGGCATTCATTCAACAAGAGTGCGTGTATATGTTGAGACTCAAATTCATCAATTCTTGTTTAATTGTCCATACTCTCTAAATATAAATCCGCTCGAGTTCATACGATCGAATAATAAAAGTGTCAAAAATCAAACATTCTTGTTTTCACTATAAAACTCAGCTATCAATCAAATAAATATTCGCCAATCTGATCTCGAAAACCCAGGTGTGAATTGTGGATCATTTAATCAAAACTTGTTGTCTCAGGATCGCAGCCTTGAGAATCTGTTTAGTTATTTATTTGTTTTTTTTTTAATTTGTTTTTAAATTGAGATATTGATGGAAACACTGGGACATCATGAATGACAAATAGTGTAATTCTAATTTCTGAAAAACATAAATATGCCAATTTATATTTGGTGAAAAATATTTATCTGTGGCCCTATTATACGAATATAGATGCAGCTGTGGATTTAAAGAGATTGTGGATTTACATTAAACGCATTATTGGTTGAGCAATATTTACGTATTCTAAAATCCGATAGAGACCAGTTGCCGGTAAAGTAGGGTCAGACCTATATAACGTTTAGACATCCTTCCACATAAATGAGTACATATTAGCTCAAAAAAGCAGGAGTACCTAAATATCATATAAAAAGTATCTGATATGTTTGTAGTATATATCATTCATCACGAATTTCAATGTACAGTTAGATTAAAAAATGTATAAATTTAAATTTATCATTTTCTAACTGATTTTAAGTTCAATCTAAATTCATTAACAGGGGATGATAATAGGTACAATTAAAGTGGATATCTATGAAACATTTTGTAAACGGTGATGACTGTAAATAATAGGTATATAAGAGATGTTAACTTTTGTAATAACTATTTTACATATATAGTAGTAAATTAACATCTAAGCATACGTTTTTCAGAATAATGTTGGCGCTAAATTTGTGCGGTTTGCGAGAGTATTCCAAAAGCAATTTATTATCCTATAAAGTGTTGAAAATATAAGAACAGCCATAAGTGTAATAGCTATAATGATCATTACAGTACGTCCATTTATCTTATAATGATAAAAAATTTTAGGATTTTGAATCATTATTTCTGTTAAATGAAAATAGTTGTTTGAACGGCACGGATATATGAGAACATTATGATTAGGAAATAATGGTTTAAAATAATATATATCATCTTTCAATATACACCATAGATTTGATTTATGAAACTGAATTGATATATTGTATATTCTAATAATTATATAGAATTCCAATCTTTCAATACCTGTCAAAAGGAATGTATATTGTTCGAACAAGTAATTTAATCTTTTATTGAACTTAATTCGATAATGAAAATCCCATTCATGTATTATATCATATGTTCGACTATGATACAATATGGTACATCCATTTAATAATATTTCATCTTTTGAATCAAAATAATTGAAACGTATATTAACGTATTTCTCTTTATCTGGAAAAATAACATAAATGAATAATTTGGAACCAACTAATTTAACTTTTTTTATGTATGTTTCATGAAACAAATTGTAATCATCACTATTATTTTTCAATGTAAATACTTATTATACTCGTAGACAATATCTAGATTAAGTTCAACAGTTATCTCTCTCTTTCCTAGTGATATATTAAATTCTTGGGCCATCATCAGTTTTCGTTCTGGTTGAGTATTCTGAATAAAAGTAAATAATTCTAGTAGATAAATGAACATCTCTAACTCTATATAGATAATGATTGGAAACGCCCTTTATGTCACTTAATTGTTTACATGAATATCAATTAAAACAACTAAATATTATTATATGAATTATTTTTTAATAATTTTCAACATTAATACACTAATTTAAAGCTGTGGGACCTAGCTTTTATATTATTATTAGAAGAATCAGAAATATAAGCTTAGATATTACCTTACAGATAACATTTTCACTGAAATAAATTAAATTGTTATAAAAATGAAGATATTCATACATTGAGGCTTGTTTTAAGCAAAATATAAAAAAAATTTGAGAATACAGATCTATATGTATATTATTAACGAATCATTTTTTTATTATTGTTGGCCACCTCGCGCACGAGTATAAAAATTACGTAATGTGGAGTGTACCTCATTTAAAAATCTTCAAGCTATTAAGGTTTATAATTTTATCAATTTCCACGAAAGATAAAAAGTGTTACAATTTGAATAACTCTATCTCACATTAAATTTTATAACGCGCATGTCATTACATGCGAAAATCTACCTTGATAACTTTAATGTCGTTACAAGTATTTGTTAAAAATATTTCATATTTACTCTGTTATTCTGAATTTAAAAGAATGAAATATATATAATTCATGATAATGTTCTCAGCCATTGCGATAAAACTAAAATAATATGGAAAATGTTTTCATGGAATTCGCCAGTGAAACTATAAGTCAATAGATTCAATTAATAAGCCAAAAACCAAACACAAAATTAGCTGTAATGAATTTACATAAATTATATACAAATGTAATAAGGAAATGCTTGATATTGGTGTAAGATTGGATGTTATTTAAAAACTTGTCTAGACACGCTATTGACAGTCGAAGGGCTCGTCAGACCTATAGCAACAGGCTCTTAAAGACAACTATACTCAATTCTGAAGGTGTGAGTATTCATCAGACCAAATCGAGCCAGATAAAAACCACATGCACTTATGCAGATCTTGATTGTTCGCTTTATATAAGGCTACGTCGTGAACCTCTAAGATTCCCAATGTGCCCTCGGAATCTCGTTATTATTTTCCACTCTCTATCCAGAGATAAACTGCAGTACAACGAACGTAGATTGTGTATCTAGAGTTTAGCAAGTTTATGCCTTAGCTCTGCCTTCGTCGAAACTTTAGCAGTGTCCATATAAACGCTTTAATAGTTCTGTCCGAGAAATGGGAATCCAGCCTCATTACACTTTGAAAAAAATAACTTTTTTGTGTGTTGATCAATGGTCAATACACAAATCGCATTGGATTTACTTGAGGCTGAAATAAGAGAATCACCGTGGAATATTTTTAAGCCAAAACTGAACAATTGAAATGAGATATTTAGGGCTGCACGATAATATCGAAAACGATTGTGGAGAGAACACGATCAGACATTTGCCAAATACGACAAAAAGAAAATTCGAAAATCAAATAAACTTCATAGAGTTGTCTTAAGAGCTGCTGAGCTGAAGTCTGATTTATTGTGTAAAAATCTGAGACAATAAAACATCGTTGCTAGGTTCAGATACGGTCAAATCGCAAACCGCAACGGATGTAAGAACAGTAAGGGCTCCAGAACCCATAGAGGCCTGTACCTTGACTATCGAAGGATCAGATTCAAAGGTAGTACTAAAAATTTCTCGATCATCAGTGAATCGCACCACAAGCAGATAATCGAAATTCGTCAAAATAAGTTGCTGATGTCATGTAAAAAACTATAGACATGTAAACACCCTGAGCACTTGCGCGAATTATTATCAGAGATCTCATGAAAAACCATGTATTTCTGTGAGTTATGCAAAGTTCTTGCTCATAAACATCGCAAGGCGGTATATTATCATTCATCGAATACTAAGACTCTATCAAGTCACGAGAGTTCATTCCGACGAGGAGGCAAGAATTTTCGCATATATAGTTGAGGTTAGAAGTGTATGTATGTTATTGTATGACATGACCCTTAACCACCACCCCATATACGTAGATCGGTTGAAAACAGAGTCAGAATTCGGTTTTATATTTCAAGGCGCACAACTTAACCTTTGAAAATGCTGGCTGATACCTTAACAATATATGTAAATCAAATAGAAGCAATGATAAATATTACCGATAGCCAAAAAACATAACCACTCGTATATGAACTTCGAATTCTTTATGATAAATGCTATTTATCAAAAAAAGCAGAGTATATCGGCTCGATGACAAATGATTCAACAACGTCTACTGCATTTGATTTCAAATAATAACAAACAAAACGAACTGTTAAAAGCCTTAAACCACAGCATAATATACACCTAGACATAATTTATTATTGACACAAAATTTACAATCATATTCTTTCATTTATACCAATTTTCTCAACATGTATGTTGCCAGATATGGTTTTCAATTCTACGAGAACAAACTTGATTTATTTTATGTATTTTCTGACAGTAAAAACAGGAATTGAAATCAGGATCTGAAAATATATTTCAATATTTATTGATGGATCGGTTTGTAAATCACATATGATTTGTTTTCTAGTTGAATGTATAATAAATGTAATATTTTTATATATTTTCAACCCTCAAACAAAAATAATATCCAATATGTATACGCCCCTTATTTTTTATACTCACCACAATCCCCATCTATCAGTTGAATGAAAATAATATTAATAAAAACACATGGTAAAGAATGAAAAAATCAATTTAAAAGACTTTGTCTATTCAAGCATTAGTTAATTAATTATGCTAGCATTTTTTTTAATTATGCGATATGGCGACCATTTCGCCTTCCGAGTCTCTTTCGTAGCTTTGATCAGCAAAATGATCGTATCGAGCGCATGCTTTTTTGAATCTCCCTCTTGTAAGTTTTGTGGTTATTCACAATAAAATCAACTCTTTCGCTGTTTTTATCATAATTTATGTACTCTGTGCCTTTGTCTTGTACTTCTTTAATATATTAGCAATGGATCGACCAAAAACAGACACACTTTCTGCAAATACCTTTTTGTTCAACTTAAAATAATTACTGATCTCCTTTGCAGATTGAATTTCTTCCACTGTTATGATAGAAAGAGTATGGGTTTGTCTTTCTCCATATAGATATGAGTCTATTCCATGCGAAACTCGCTCACAAAATTTATTCATATAGTCAGGTGTTAATTGACAAACATGTCGACGGTCGTGTTGATGCATTAAATGCTCAGCACTTTGATAAAATTCATTGCTTCTCATGACGTCATTAAACTCTGTTTCCATGATATATCTACATTCGAAATATCTCATGATGACATCACATATAGGATGCTAAAATTAATCACGAATATACTTCTTCGAAAGAACCTTCAACATAACAATGAAAGCTTTCGTAAGCCGATCTAGATAATCCTTAACGATAACAATCAGCCGAGGATTTATAACAGCATTCAGATACAAAGAATTCTTTAAGATAGATTTCAGCCACGAACCCTGCATTATAAAAAGCTTGCCTAGCGTCTATAAATTAGGAAAATTTCACCTTCACACTCGCAATTTCTTCTATGACTATTTGCTATATCGTTGTACCACCAGTACTGATACTTCTGATCGATGTATCTGGTTAGAATTGAATTGTATCTTTACAAATGTCTTTAGATAAAAAATTATTTCATTTGTTTTAGCTCTATTCAGCCATTTTTGTGTGTTTTGAGCAATGTTCACAAGTTTCAAACACGCATGCGCCGAGTCTAAATATAACCAGAATTTACCTGTGTCCTTACAGCTATTTTTGACTTCATAAGCTTTTTTCAAATATTTCTCCTTAGTATTTTCGAATCTGGCTAAGAATCTAAAATTTACAGTGAAGTTGGGTAGACTCCACTTAACGTAACTTTTAAAAGCATGGGCGAGGCGGTGCAAAAATGACAATTTTTTTTTCGTTATTAATATCATACAGATCTCTATATCTCAAAACTTTGTAATATTTTGCCGAAGATAAACCTCAATGTATGAGAATCTTCATTTTAATAATAATTTAATTGATTTCAATGAAAATGCTATCTGCAAGATAATATCTAAGTTTATATTTCTGATTCTTCTAATAATAATATCATAGCTAGGTCCCACAGCTTTTAATTAGTTTACTAATGTTGGAAATTATTAATTAAATAATTCATAAAATTATATTTAATCAATATTTCTTATTCACATGCCAAGTATTTCGCACTTTGAGAAAGTATGTTCTCCAATGTATCTTCTAGCCCTTATATATAAAACGCTTCTGCAACATTTTATTATATATTAATTATTAAAACAAGGTATAGCTATTTTTGATTACAGTAAACCTATCCTAGTTAGGCCACTGCTTTGAAAGTATTTGTTGTCTAACTCCCACATAGTCTTCACATTAATTATAAAGATACCTGTTGCTGAGTCCTGGTATTTTATTACAAATAATTACTCTAAAATCAATCTGTGGTTGACAGTTTCGGGAATTTACAGGGGATAGACTGGTAATGTTGATAAACATAATTTATCAAAAAATATACAAAGTCTGTTAGAGGCAAATCTATGTGTATGAATTAAGGAACGTGCCAAAACATGTCTAAATTAATTACTATTAAAAATATATCTCAATATAAATAATGATAGTAGCTGCCTTTGATTCAGAACGGAGATAACAATACCAATCAAAGTTTTATCTACAACATATCTGTCGACCTAACATCATACATGCCTAGGACTCAACGTTGAGGTCTGAATAAATCATGGCCTAAGGTAGTTAAGTTTAATACCTATCTCCTTTATGCACCACTCACGAAATGACTGACTCGTCACATATATTATTTCTGAGGCCCCTCAACGTTACGTTTACAGTTGAAAGCTTCAACGAACGAATATAATAATTATCTTCACATCTAAAGATTTTAGAAAATTCTGTAAGCTTTTCGGATGTATTTAGGGATATCGACAGAGTTGAGGGAATTCCGCTTCGATTGTATGATCACATTAGAAACATCCACAGAAAGTTTGAGAGTGTAACTTGTGAGTTGTTAAACAATGTGCCTAGTAATAAGTCATTGATGTTACCAGATCTAATTGACATTCTAATATTGCATCTGTTGCATACAAATTCTATCTAAACATTTAGCTATGATTTCTAAAATCACGCCAAAACCCCAACCTTATCAGAACCATCATTTCTTTTATGTAAAACCATTTTGGCCACAACATTGTTGGCAGAACATTTATTATATCATAATTCCATAATGTCGATGAAATCCAATCTTATTTACAGAGTCTGAAATCATTTGAAAAAAATCTGTACAAACAATCATTACGCCGCAGATTTCGCGCACGCGTATAAAAGTTACGTTAAGTGGAGTCTACCTGTGAAGTTATCCATCGTAAACTAGCCATTAAGATCTGATAATTCTGATAATCTTAAAATAAACATTCGAAATATTTCAATCTGTCAATATTTTAATCGGTTATTTACCATTGCCAACACCCATAGTCATCGATGATTAAAAGCGTAAAAATAGCATGCTAAGAGGGTTTCAATAATTTAGATTTTGAAGATGCGATGGTCGATTTATCACACTGACCATCGTAATACTCAGAATGCACCTGTTATCATATTATGATTTTTTTGTATTTTCATCAATGTACATATAGTGGTAATCATTATTAAAAACTGTTTCTTTTGTATACAACCTAATTTACTTTAAAATAAAAATGTTTTGATTACAATCTGATAATAAAAAAATCTAAAGTCATTTTTAATCTGGATATATGAGATTAACAAACAATTTATTTTGACAAATATATGTATAAGTTAGGGTTATCGTGGAATTACATTTTGTCCATTTCATCAAATCTCTTATCATTTTATCTACCCTTGTGTTCATAAATCATGCGCAGACAGTAATATATGCTTTTTCAGGTTTTAGCGTTTATTGTAATGTGGCTGAATCTATAATTTAGATAAAAATCATTCAGTTAATCGTAGTTATTATTTGTGAGAAATCACGAATGATAAAATATATATCATATTCTTTGTGAATAATCAAAACTAAGTCTTGCTAATAATTTCCAATATTTAAATTACAGTCAAAGAAAATCAATGGAGATCCGATAAAAAGTTTCTGTCATCAGAATTTATGAAATTTGAAAGTTAGCGCATGCATTTTTGTGTTCTGATGTTTAATTAAATCTATTGGTTTGATATTTTACAATAATTTACTTTTTTTAAGATTTTGGTTTTTCTATTTCAATAAATAATTATGATTTTTTTTCCTATAAAAACATGATTAAATTATATCAGTATTTTATATTTCTATGATATTAAATACAATATAATTTGGTCACTGACTCGTTATAATATCGATCAATAGTTATTTTGAATTTATATTATATTAATTTTTTTGATAACGCCAGCTGAGATCTACAAACCAGAACTGATACATTACTTTATGAACTTTAGATTGATTGCCCGGTCGTTTACGTGGGGTCATGGCTGTATCCCCCCTCCACCCGGGTAGTCACGCTTCTGCAAGAATTATGTAAGTGTAGGACTCACACCTGATAAACATTCAGTTCGTTCCTTTGTTCATTAGAGCTACGTTTCTCAATCGGCATTCGTTCGCTAGGAATGAAATTTTATTAATTTTCATATATCAATAATTCTAACAGCTGTTAATCCTATCATAAAATCCTCATCTTTAGTTCCATTTGCTTTTTCATGGGTCTTTAATAAGTATTGTAGAGATAACGTTCATTGTTAATTTTTGTTGAACATTATGCAAATTCGAGCTTGTTTTTTTAACCTCGCGTATATCTGAGTCGATACCTCGAATCACATCTTGTATATTTAGATATGTAATCTGCTCTGTTGTAGAAAATTTTATCATACATTAATGATGCACCCATATATATCACCTTTATATTATTTTTACCTTCGGTTTGGCATATCTATATTAATTTTTAAAACTAATACGGTCAGGGTCTTTTTTTGTATACTTTGTTGAAGAGTTTACGCATATATACAGTATGTTTGATAAAGATTTTCTTATTCCGATTTATTAAATAAAAGCGATCACATTGTTAGATGATCAGCTATTCGGTCATGAGATAGAAACTTGCCAATTCCATTTGTTACCTGACCTTTTTATCAAGTTATTAAATACTGATTCAATTTGCCTTCGACTTTCAACCTATTTAACTTTCGTTAATATGGTTATTCCTTCTTTAGATATCAAGAGATAAATCATTTTGTACGATGTTTTCCTCATCATGTCAAGCTATTAAAAATTTATTAAATATCTGTATAAATATAGATAATTTAATTAGGGTCTGCGATTTCTCATATCTGCTTATCAACAAAAGCCGCCGAATTTGAAATAGTCTTTATAATAACATATAGCGCCAATTTTTAAATTTCATTCTGACGAAGAATGTGTCAAAATCCTGTTAAATTTGGAATATCTTAAAGCATGCTATTCAGAATAGACATCAATCAAGAAAATGATAATTAATGCATTAACGTTAGAAAATTAAATCATATTACCATATTTGAGGCTACGATTAACGCTTATTTGTTACAGATTTGGCCATTTAAACATCATCATTGTTTTAACGTTCTAGATATCAATAAATGTGAAGACAATTATTTACTTGATTTCAGTAACTTCAAACTCTATTTATAGTAAATATGTTTTATAACATAAGGTGTAAATACGGTCAGAATTATTTTAATTCGTTATCAATTCGTGAAATATGCCTACAGTCATGCAAAGTGAGAAATTGCATGTCATTTATATAGTATTCCATATTCTGTACTTGTATTTTAACATGAAACCTGTATGCCTAACGTTTTTGTTTTGGCCTCAAGATTATATGTACTAAGTATCGGTTATAGTCGTGTATATAGATTGTAAATCTATACATGTGGCCATGTATGACGGAGATCGTAATTTTAGACAAAAAAATAGAATGAGAGTGTTAGTAGGAAATGGGGTATTTATATCTTATTTGCTAGATATTTCAAATAGTAGCATCAACTGCCTGATGAAATATTTTTTGTTGTTTGTTTAATTTTTTCATAAATTCAATGTATTTCACCTAAAATTGTCCATATTTTTCTATTGTTTATTGCAGTGGTTTACTCAGTTTTAAATCAACGATTTTTATTGCATTTTTATTCTTTAGTAAATACCCAGAATGTTGTTTACATTATCATCTTTTGATGATTGATAAAGAGTTTTTCCTAGCCAAATAGTTTTGATTCAATCTGGCATGATGACAAATAGTATAATTGATGGTATATCTTATTTTACATGATACTATTACGGATATTGAAGCCGCGCGTTTATCATTTCAGTGCTTAATAACACCGTTGTTTCAGGTTACGTAATATAGGCATGATATTTAATGCGTCATTTAAAACTTTTCCGGCGTTGATTATAACTGTAATTTTTTTAGAAATATCAAGTAATTATTGAGGTATCCTGACACATAAATTATGATGTAACATTTTTCGAGTTCAACCACCTCTATAAAGCAGTGAGTGTAACCTCCTCTTATAGAATATTCAATTTTTCAGAACAATAGCCTAGGCATTGGAAATGTAAATATTCAGACTGATATCCGCAATATCATTGTTACTTAAAAACCTTACAGAGTTTTTCCCAAATAACACGCATACTCTTATAGCCTTACCATTCATTTGCAATGATTTATTATTATTATTTTATATAATCTCATCACTGCATTTGCCAAGCCATTTTATTAAATGTATTTGGTGTTGTAAATATCAAAATAGTCAAAAATATGAAAATCTCTCATCAATGGTTTCTGAATCAAAGTTCACGAGCACTCAAAATATGCATGCTATAAAACAGGGAATTCGTAAAGTTAAATGTGGTTATATCTATAGTTAAAAGTTATCGCAAATGTATATAAACGTGCTATCCTTACATTTTTTAGATAACAGTCATGAAAACTAGGCATAATCAGCGTCGCCAGAACAAGAAAAAATTATGTAGGCTTGATTAATAAACAGCCAAGTAATATCTTGAAAGTAAATGGCTATATAATAGCTAAACTGTACTAATCATATTTTTAATGCAGAGTATATCAAAGTTATTGCTTCTCGAATAATGACCTATGATGTTATTAGTCGAAATAACGATGTGAATCGTTTTATTATATCTGCATGACAACATCTTCCTATTGATTTGAAGAAAATAAATTTATTTGTATAACCTATTTTGATCCTCACATCACAAGTATTTCATTAGATCAAATCACATACTTGAACGAAACCGCGTTCATTTCGACAAAGAAATATTGTTCACAGATTTAAATAAATTAAGTTAACAAATGAACGACAAATGCAGTAAGATGTAACTTTTCTGTACAATTTCCAATCCTCGCCAATGGTCAGAAACCTATACCATATATTTAAACCAAAATCAGTACATTGAATATTCTCTTTCATCTGTAGTTATATCAGAAAATGGATATAGAAGATTTCTTTTTGTAAAATGAATATATGTACGGAAAATTTAGGAACTTGTAATCCTACAAATAAATTGTTTTAAAGGATATTTGTCATACAAAGCAATAAGAATTAGAACTGATCTAGTTTTAGATACATTCCATAAGAAGAAACAGTAATGATATTAGGTTAGATAACAAAAATTCTGCAAAAACTTGATATATCGGAAAATATATCATTAAAATCGAAGTTTGAAAAGTTCTCGGAAGAATTCACGATATCTTACTTATATTTCGGTCAAAAGAGAAAAATATATATTGAACATTATTCATTTGAGATATTTTGTAAAAGAATTAATGTTGCTTTGGAATGTATGACATGGAATACTGTAGGAAATGGATTTAAGAAATCAGCACTCAATTTTTTCTTGAAGCGTTCGTATTTCGAATCTGAAAAAATTTCTGAGAACAAATATTACAGACCATGTTGATAGATTTAATGAAGACTTTGGCGTGTATTAGTTTCTTTCCGATGGTTTTGAACATGTTAGAAGAAGTTCATAAAATTTACAAATATTCATAATACAAAGATTGATTTTATATACAAGCTTTTCATACTACCTGCACTCGTTTATAGGCTTAATTATCATATATATTTTATTCATCATATTTATTTATATATCGTTTGCCAAAATCGGAAAACGAGGATATATATATATATCAATGTTATTGCACGAGTGTTCAGAAAACTCGCAGAAATTATCGCCAAAAAAATTCACTCGGTACATTTATATACATATTTATATTTATGGATCGCGTTAAACGGTGTTTTTTTTATAATCTGAAGTACAGTTAACCATCTATTTTTCTGCCCAAAAGTATTTTCTTTAAATTTTGACTAGAGCTAATATTTTGGAATACATCGTAATTTTAGTTATCATATCACTTGGGAAATGCAAATATACGATGAAATATAAATCAAACATTAAGCTTAGTATTAACAAAAGAAAGAAGTTGTCTAGTATCGTTAATATGTTGTTTCTATATATGGAAAAGAAGATTCTTGGCCAATGAATGAGATTATTAAACAAATTAAAAATTTAATAGTTCATTTAGAACTCAAAGTGCATAAAACCCTAACATATTCATTACAAGAGCACTATGAAAGGTTTATTATTTGTCAAATCGAATGTGAATGCTAAGTATCATACTATTTTATGAGAAATTTTTGGTTTTGACTCCATTAAGCCACAATTTTTTCAAAATCCTTTCTCTTTTTCAACCCGATGTATTTTTTCGTTTTTTTATTCAATAATGTTCCAGAATTGCTGAAAATTAGAAATATCGCCCAAAAGTTATGTATCAATTCACAAACTAACTTCACATGTAGTATGCAGGGGACTACAGACGTAAATACACAAAAACAAGCCAATATTAAAATTATAAAAATTATTGTGGATGACAAAATTAATCGCATATACTCTTTTGTTATTTCATTAAAAATCACAAATATATAAATTTATATAAACAAATGGCTGATTATCGAAGATGGTCCACCAAAAACTTTAACGTTTATAAAGACCTCACAGCGTCCTCAAACTTCATGATTAAGGCGTCTACGATATAGTAATTTGCATTCAATGTACTCATGTGCAACATATCGTTAAGTTTCGATAATAGCATGTCAGTTGGTATTAAGCGTTTATTAAAATGACAGATTCTACACTCATCATAAGTTCAAGCATGTAAATTAATATCATCATTAAAGTTTTCATTGCACGGCAAAACTAGTCAGATATAATCATGTCGTTGTTTTTAAATTTGGCCAAGTTAATTTCTTCAAAAATTGTAGTTATCAACCATCCAAGAAGATTCTAATCATATATGTAAAACTGATTAAGGATGGATGGATCTAGCCTCCTCGGTTTTTTTCCTCAAGAGCCCTTCAAATCAAGAATCGATCTAAAAAAATATTGATCAATTTAAATAATTGGTGAGATTTTGATTAAAATTCTTAAATATCCTGGTCGAACCCCTTGAGGATTTTATGTAAAATATGTTCGAAATACCAATTCATTATTTTTATTTATATTTTCGACACAATAAATATACTTTATAAATATTTTAAGACAATGAATTATAACAAAAATAGTGCAGGTTTTACGTACTGATTTTCGTTTTAATAATTACATGTTAATTTTTAGTTAAAAAAATTTAATCAACGGCTTTATAAAGATATTGTGGCCGAATATTATTTTATACAGCCTGAAATGATCGACGTAAACATTTAATTTTTTCTTCTATTACTCCAGCCAGCTTTTTTTAAAAAAAAAGGCATTATAAAATTTAAGATGTTTAGATAATTACTCGTGTTGAAGCAAAAAAATTGTCTTATGAATACCCAAGAAAACAATTCTAGCACTATAAAATTCCTGTCCACATTGAGTGTCAATAACTCGTAAAACTGTTTAAAAATGACCATAATGTTTAACTTTTTACAAAGATTATTTTTGAATGAGACCGCCCACTACGCTTAGAACTCGACTGTATATACCAACCTGAGTATATACTTTCACCCAATTCCCCAAAGATCATCGATATTGGATATGATGCACAGCAAGTCGATTAAAGAGGCTAAATTACATTATATATGATATAAATTTTCGTACTAGATAATATTAGAATGCAGAAAATGACGTAGGATGACCACGCGTTTTTTGGCAGATGATTAGAAATCCGTATAATTGGTAACGATATACCAGTGATATTCAGCGTATTATAATATTCATGAAATCTCATCAAATTAGATATAAAACACATTGACTGAACCAAAAGCCACAGTTTTAATATAAATTGATTGATGTGGCATATGGAGTGAGCAATCGGAACGATAGATTTCGAAATATATATACAAAATATAACCGAAAAACCCAACACTGTTTTCGGAGATATGGATTTATGCATACGTTTTATACATAAATAGATTTATGCCTTGTTATATATGCGAAACAGACAACTTTGAACAGTAAAGAGGGGGTCTAGAAGCGAATTTGGTTGTAGCATGAGTCTCAAGCGGAGTTGTTTGAGGTGGATCGGATATTATCGCAAACCATCATGGAATGAGCCATGACAAGAGATGAGCAAGATTTTACAAAAAGAAAATGTTCCACTACAACAAAAACATCATATAGATAGGGAACATAGCGAGCAGTCCTGAAGTAGATTATTAGAGATATCATGAAGAGAGCCCGTAAACCCTCTACAGGAGGTGATAAGTTCCCATTCGTAATCGTCACTAGAGTGAACGAATTCATTTCCTCGTTCTCACTAGACTGCATCAGCTCTAGAGTGGACGCGTCGAACGAGGAGGGAAAAAGCGCATGGACATTAAGGGAGGTTGTGGTATATGTATGTCAAGCTAGGACATACACCCAGACGGATATTTACCGCCAGCAGGCTCATGGTTGATGCTTATTACCTAGGCATGTAAACTAATCTTTTCAATTGCTGGCTGTCCAATGAGTCAATATCGAGCATTCAAGAGGAGGAACAACTAAACCTATAGCTAATCTAGGGGTTATAATTCCAACCAGATTAGCCCTGGCTCTTCTACCGAGGGTGGTTAGGCCTCGGTGCCAGCGTCGACGGGAGCCTCGACGCAGTGTCAGTCCTGGGGATACGTACCCACGTAAAGTCTTCCTCAGACTGGCGATCTTCGCGCACTCTTGCTAGGGCTCGCCCGGCTATTGCGTCGGGATCTTCTGTACCCAGTCCACCGAATCTTCGAGACGATTGCCTGCCCCTGCCACTTGAAGGGCGGATTGGACGCCCTCTTGGAGGTAAGTTTTCAGCCTCTTGATGGCCGCTGGCGGGCCGTGGCCATCCGGAAACCGCCATCCTACTGCGTCTGTCCCGAGGATGGCTCTCAGCGGAACTCAGGGAACTTGAAGACTAAGGTTGCCTACGCAGTTCTTGGCTCAATTGAGCCCTCGGCTGCGTGTCCCGTGGGGTAGGCCCCTGGGGCAGGGGGCTTTGATCTTGGGCCCCCAGTTTCTTGTCCCACGACCTGTCTGTGAGATAGATCGTGGCACCAACCGAGTATGGGCCGGCTGGGCCAACAATGGACAGAAAGTCGGCCCATATGATTTCCACAGTTGTCTGCAGGGGCACTGGCGTTCCCTTCCCCAGCATATACACAATGTCCTTACGCCTATTCCTTGCTCCGCGGTTTCTTCTGTGCGTCCGCTGAGCAGGGGCTTCGGTAGGACTCACAACCTCTCTTGAACGAGG